>JANEYF010003302.1:65000-90647 GCA_029963845.1 Rhamnusium bicolor | reverse complement strand
CTATATACTGAATTAGATTTACAGGATACAACAACTCAGCGGACAAAAGTCCCAACCTGCATTGAATTAAACCACATCAATTAATTTAACGAAAATATGTATACAACATTCGAAACGACATTATACAGCGTGTCCCCGAATTACTGTCTGGAAACGAAAAACTATCTACATTTGTTAATTTTCGGAAAAGTTACTATTTACAAAAAGTTTTTCTTGGATAGAAAATGAGATTCGCATAGAGATAGTCAATGTTCGATATATAGGGTACACAAAAATTAACTGCCATTTTAACTTCAGAGGAAAATACCAACTAAAAAAAGTTTTTAGGGTTAAAAAAGTTACCTCAAATATGAAAATTTAGTTGGATATTCGATTATAATTTTTTTTTAAATAATCGGTCTGTCAGAAGTAACATTCTGACTAACTGTAAATAAATATCATAGTTATTGTTAAACCTGAAGTTGTTAGCATTACTGATTATTACTTCCTAGTGTGATTAATTAACTTTTTTTTCTGTTTTGTTAATTAATTTTAAAAAATACAGCTGAAATATTTATAATTTTTTCTAAAATATGCCGGTCAATTTTCATATTCTTTTAATTCTAAACATCTGTTTTATTTCGTATTTTCTTCTAAAGTTAAAAATGAGGATAATTGTCTTTTATCCTACTTTCAGGTTTTCATAATTATTTTTATGTACCCTGTTTATCCAACATCGAATATCTTAACGAAACAGAAAAAAGTTCATTAATTACACTATGAAACAATAATCAATAACACTAACAAATATCGGTTTAACAATAATCAATAACACTAAGAATTATCGGTTTGACAATAACTATAATATTTCAGGTAGTATTTGAGTTACTTTTTAACCCTAAAAACTCTTTTATTCGATATTTTCCTCTAAAGTAAAAAATTAAGTTAGGTACTTAATTTTTGTGTACCTTATATATATATTAAACATCATATCTTTATGCAATTTTCATTTTCTATCCAAGCAAAACTTTTTGTAAAGAGATATCTTTTCCGAAAAGTACCAAATATAGAAAATTTTTCCTTTCTGGACAATAATCCCAGGACACACTGTATAATGTCGTTTCCTAATTCGTTAACACGAATGTTGCATATATGTTTTTAATAAATTAATTGTAAACCTATATCTAAATTGGAACAATAACAATTAATTCCATATGAGGTTATAGTTTGCTTAAATAGAACGAGGCCTATATATACATATAAGATTCCAGGATATTAACCATAAACTAAGTTTTTCTAACTATAAACAGAAATTGATGAAGAAAATATCTAAATTTGGCAATTAAAAAAAATCATTTTAATAATACTGCGTTTTCATCAATATTTAGGTTGATAATGTATATATTTGTTTCACTGTTTTTCATGTACCTACATAATATAATGTAAAAACTGCTTTTAAATATGTTTTGATATTAGTACAATAATAAAAAAAATATTGTCTTAATTGCCTGCATTATTATTAATATAATTAAGTGTAGAACGTTTTAAAGCGATTGCGAAAATTCGGTCTTGTGTGCACGTGACACTCGAACAATATTGATAGTGGCAGATGTCTCCTTCTACCTTGTTGCCACTTAAGCGCTAAAAGGAGATGAAATGAAATCGACGTCTGCCGGCGAAATGGGACCGTTTGCTCAAATTTCTTCTCATATATTGAATCAGCACAATTTTACCTACATTTTGAGTCAACATTTATACTGGTATGCGATCATGCGATTGTGATTGATTTTTAGGCATGTTCAATGGGATCTGTTCTAAAAAAGGTGTTAGCTTCTGCCAATTTGCCACACATTTTAATTACGAATTTAGTCTGGTATAAATAATGAGATTGTATACTACTTTTTTCCAATTTAATTTCATTAATGCTAATTTGGGCGACCAATTGCGAATGGTAGACGAGCGGCTACATTTCTTATGAACTATACACTATTTATTTCTGGAGTCAAACTTTTGGTACCTTATCACACGGTTTTTTTTCACTCGAGCTCTCGGTCTAATACGATAGCGGTGGTGCGGCCCTGAACTTCGATACTACTCGATACTAAAGCAATATTTTTAAATGAATACTGGTATAGGTTTTACTGTTTTTTTATCCAGAGCAAAATTACTGTTACTGTATTACTGCACATGAAATAACATCATTAAATAATATTAATGACTGGCACATTATTCATCCCTTGCGTGTTCTTATTAATAAACCAAAATAAATCTAATTCGCAGACCTACCTAAAAAACAAATTTGGAGGAGTTTAAAATTTAAGTATCTTAATAGTAAACGAGGGAAACCTAATAAAATTAGCAATACACTATTTTATTTGGTAGTTTAGTAGCATGTAACACGCAACATTTCTCCATTTGTTTAAACTTAAATTAAATTTACTTTCATGTAAGGGGAACTTATTGATCCATGTATCCAACTAGTACAACACAAAAAGGAAGGAAAACGATTAAAATTTGTTCTATTCACGATATTATAAACGTCTTTGTTATAGCCATCGCTTGAGGACTAGACTGGGATCTTTCAGCCATGTTTTATGGGGGATATAAATTAAAATGTAATAATATTTTACACTTAATTCGTGACTTTTAAGAATACATTTTAAGCGTTTTATTTATGTGAAAACAGAATATATATAGTACCTTTCTCTTAAATTGCTCATTTCAACGATAATTATTAGAAAATATACATAATAATAATAAGTTCTCGAGTTTTTTTCAGGTTCGCATATAAATTAAGTTCCAAATTATACATTATACAAAAAAGCGCTGCCAATTACTTGGGGATCAGAACTTCCTCACCGTAATAAAACTCGACGTCTGGTGGAGTTTGTAATAAAAGTAATTTTTTGGTGTTTCAAAAAAGTCACATTGGTGAAATGTTATTCATATTTTTTTTTAGACATTTCAAATTTTAAGAAGTGTCCATCAAAATTCAAATTCTATGGTGTTGCCAAAATATTTACAAAATTTTAATTTATTGCTTTATTTAAACATTTGAACACAATATTATAATGGGTTTGTATAACAGATCTGATTCATAATATTTCATCACGAATAATTTTTTTTGTAAAGTTAGAAATAGAAATGTTAGGGTCCCGGTAGACCCCATTCCAGGGGACCGATTTTGCTCATTAACGAACTCAATCTCTTCCTTGACCTCTAGAATGTGTGACACAAAAAATATGAACCTTTATCTTAAAAACTTACTTATCGAAAATCCTTTTTTAACCAAATTCCAAAAAATTATTTTTCACCAAAAAATAATTTATTAAAATTCATATTAAATCTTTTTAAAACTATTTAAAATTATTTTATCTAACTATACTCTTCTGGAATAGATTCATCTCGAGATTCGTATCGAGAAGGGAGAGGCTGGGAGCTCGTTAGTGCGCAGGACTGCAATGAAACTAATTGGTTTGCTAGCTGTCTTCAAACGAGCGTCGATATCTGACGGCAGCATGAACGTTGCTTTCAAAATGTCTAGGGGGAGCGGACCAAATTTTTTTGGAACTGCGTCTGGATGTCATTTTGCAGTGAATACTAGAAAATATTATTCTTTTTGTAGAATAGAAAAACTAATCTGAAAAATATGTACCTAATACAAAAATATTTTTGTTTTGTTAGCATACTGGCGGTTCTTTATTATTTTCTCCATAGTATTTTTTTTATAAAAAAAATTATATTATATAATAATTACTTAGAAATATTTTTTGAGACCTTATTGTTGCAATGTATTGGTATTGGCATTTGATTTAATTGCCGAGAAAACGTATACTGGTTTTTTAAATATTCCTTTATCAATGCCCGGTATTGATGCTTTTAATACTTAATAATAAGAATTCTCTTATATCTGTTGCGCCTACTTTGTTTTGGTGAATGAGTGGTCAATTGTGATGTTATCCTTTTCTCCAGCAAAACATGTCTACTGCTATTGTTAAAGGGGCACTACGTACGGCGATACGTGAAATATTTGGTGGCGTTACTTAATTGTACATTTCCGATGACTTCCTCGTAGCCAAAGAACCCTAGCTTGCCATTTATGACATGTTAAATACATTACTATCGTATTCTGGCCAGGGGCGGTCATATATCCTCTTCGAGGGAGGGAGGGGCACTTCAACACAGCTAAAAATTTAATTCAGCACTTACTAAACAAAATTTAATTCTATTAAAATAAAATATATAAAAACGCTTATAAAATAAAACATATACTCGTAATTACAAGATATCTTTTATGAACATAAAAAATATGAAAATAAATGAAAAAAATAAAATATAAAAGACTTGCACAACGTAACACAGTATTTTTATAATGAAACTACAAAAGAAAATCCTAAAAATTCTTCTTTCTACATTTTGCAAAACGCTCAATTATCTTGTCCATATTAATTTCCAATTCTCTATGCACATTTAATAAAGAGAGACCATTCAAGCAATTTTCGTGCATTGTTGACCTTGGCCAGGTTTTTAATCTTCTTAGTTGGGAAAAGCTTCTTTCTGATGACGCAATGCTTACTGGCAGTGTATAGGGTGGGCAAATTTCGATGTTTGTATAAGGTAACTCGGTAACTGTAAGAGATACAAAAAATTGGAAAACATATTCTCCATCTTTTTTTTTTTGAGACAAATTCACTAGCGAAAACAAAAATTTGCTACCGTCTTTTGTTTTCGAGTTATAAACAAAAGTTCGATTTTTCGACTTTTAGACACATGTCAATTCGTTGTTTGCAAAGTTATGAAAAAACAACTTTTACATTCTTCAGGCACTTTTTTCTGTATAATACAGTGGCATCGAGAAAATTTAAATAAAAAGGTATATTCAATTTGATCTTAAGTTTTTGGAGGCATTCTTTAATATCACTAAATAAACAATCAAAATGCTTTACTGCATCTTGATGCTTCTCTTTCAAAATTAAAATTATGTGTAGTACAGTATCCTAGGCCATTTGAACGTCAAAATTTTGTGTTTGCAATAATTTACTTAATGGTAGAGTTATAGCAACTACATCACTTAAACAATATAAAGCAATTATAAAATTGCAACTGGACATGCTAAGTAAAAGTCCCTTCGCTTTGCTAGATGATTCTCCTTCTTCCCAATTGCAAATTAAATTCAAAGCTTCCAAAATTTTATCTAAGGAGCCCCTAAATTGTAATACCGAATTATGCCGTTCTACCCGTCTGGTTTCACATAATCCGGAAAGTTGTTGCTCTAAAGTGTGTTTAAGAACAAAATTGCGTTTTGGTGATGCAGTGAAGAAAGAAGTCATTTCTTTCTTCATAGCTCCTACGCAATTCCGAATACATTGGACATTTGACAATTTCGACAAACTTAAGTTTAGAGCATGATTGTAACAGGGTCACCGTATAGCCAAATGCATCAACTTTTGAATTTCTTGAATGGCCTCTTTGTTACTTGGATGCCATAACGCTACACCTATCTGTGCAAATTCCTATACAGTTTTCTAATGATAAATCAAATTTCTTGATTTGGTTTACTACTGGTTGTCCTATAATTCGATCAGTCAAAACGGGTTCAAAAATTTTAGAATTTAACTCATAGTTTTCCGATTGGCAATCTAGAAATGATATGAATTCCTCTCGTGGGTCATTATCTTTCATGTATCTGAGAGCAATTAACATTTGTGATGTATGAGATACATCAGTAGTTTCGTCAAACATAATACTAAAATACTTAGCATCTGCTATCTTTTTTAAAAATAATACATAATATTTCTTCTTTGCAACTCAACTTTGCTTAACTCATTTTGAGTCCTTTTACTTATATACGTAGCTCTGGAGAATGTATTCTTTAATGTTCTTCTAATATGTTCACTTAAAAAATCTCCATCAACTCTATGCCCTCTTAATGGAATATTTTGGTTTTCAAGAAAGATAATCGAGTGAATAATGGGTCTTAATCTGTTTCGGTTTTCTGCAATTTGCCTTGATCTGGCAGTGTCAATGTCTAATTAAGGTAGGTTTTCACTTATAAAGTTTCTAATGGGCTATTTAGGATACTTGTTTCCATCATGTACATTTAGTTACCGTCTTTACCAAATAATTTTGCAAAACTCGTCACTGGTTTTATTACTAAAGATCGTGGCTGTAAATTGGCATTAGGTCGTTTTTTCATTTCTAAATTCTAAAAGACAATTTTTACTTAGAAAAGAGCGAGTTGTGAAAATAAATTATGTTTACGAATAAATAAGAGGGTACGGATAAATAATTAAATTAACGTTTCAATAATTCGTCATTATAATCTGATAATTCTGATAACAAGCCTTCTGTCTAGGTGCTACTCTACACTATAGTGGCACTTACCCACTACTAAAATATATATAATATATTTTAATACTGAAATCCTCCAAACTGTAACTGAAATATAAACAAATCACATAAAAACTGTAAACATAAATAAAAGAAACCGATAGACGGCCGGCTTTATTGTAAATTAATTGTATGGGGCGGTACAAGATAATCAAACATCAAATGATAACAATAGATGCTGACTCTTCCGTATATCTTCATTTACAATTACACAGTTTTCATGCGATTTTTTATATTTCAGTTACCGTTTGGAGGACATGTACAATGACGCAATGGTGATCCACGGGAGGAGAGTAGGTGGTCTGGCTCGCATTGTTAAGTTGTTTCGTCCACATTACAGACCAACGGAGAGCCAGGCCAACAAACACTTAGTATAATAAACAAACAACAACACCAGAAAACACAATACGTTGAATCATAAAGTATTAACTTAGTTTAATTTATTCTAGAGTGGAATGGAGATAGTATTCCATGTAAATTCTCAAGGGGGGCCATGGCTCCCTCTATGACTGCGTCTGATTCTGGGCAAACAACGTTGAAATGTGGACAGATATATTTAACTGCTGCTAGTCAGTTGGAAGCGCCAAATGTTTTGCAACCCATATCACATTCTGAACTAACCTTTCCATCAAGAGATGGCGCGTTGTATGACCTGTGGTTTTAATCCACAAGAACTTCAACGGCCATTGGTAATGGTAATGGTGGGGGAGGCTGACGCCTGGCAAGTAGGCCACAGACGGGCCCTTTTTACCAAACCCCAGCTGTCCCCTCAGCCATGTGGTTCTTTGTTCCCTCATCGAATCTTTCCGACCTTCTAATGAAGGTCAGGATGTCACTCATTGCGAGGGAGCTCATCTCCTCCCTTAGAGCGCCTCAGAACCGAAGATCTGTGTCTCAGGCGCCCAAACGCTTCACATTGTCCCAGGAAGTGGTAAGATGTCTTTTTATCACTCCTGCATCTTGGACATGTAGGGTCTTCCCTCAATACCTATCAATGATAGATGCCTCCTAAGTCTGCAGGGCCTGTCAGAACACCGATTAAGAGATTCAGAGTTTTTCGACTCCGTCCCAGCAACCAGGCCGATCTCGATTTATTCGGCCCGTCACAAAATCTCGGGTCTGCCTGCAGGCCCTGTTGGTCCTCCAGTGGTCCTCAGTGTCTCGTGGGTCCACTCATTGAGGGCCATTGTGACCTGCCTTCTTGAAATACCTAACATAGGCTCAGGCCCGTGACAGGGTTCCTCGGCTCCGAGTCTAGCCAATTCATCGGCCTTCTCGTTGCTTGGAACTCCCATGTCCGGAACCCATACCAGTCTCACTTCTGCCTAAGCAGCTCTTCTAGGGCATCCCCACACTCCTGGACAAGAGCTGATCTCGTCCTGGGGGAGCACACCGCCTTTAGAGCAGCCTGGCTATCAGAGCAGATGTATATTATCTGTTCCGCCCCATTCCTAACCTCAGCCCTATCTGCCACCGCTAGATGGCGTAAACCTCTGCCTGGAAGACCGTGGTTATGAGCCTAGAGCATAACGGCCATTGGTTAAACGGTCCATTGCGATGCCATTACTTTCTCCAGCCTAATACCGATGAGTTCATAGGAGAACGAAACATGTCTATTAATATTCGTAAATGGGATCAAATCGCAATACGCGAACCAATTTTCTCCTTGTAAAATTTAAATAGGTGCTCACTCCACACAAAATCTTTTTAGGTGTATAGAAGGTTTACCTATTATCCGTAATGTATTTTTTTTTAAATTTTAATCAAATGACAGACATTCCCATTTTCATATGTAAATGACCCTGTAGAGAGAATTTTCGAAAAAAGCAAGTTGATTTAGTTCATTGATTTATCGCGTTAAAAATTGATTGTTTTAGCGGTACAATTCGATTTGCTTCAAATATAACGAGGTATTGTCAGCTAGTAGTTAATGTAAATAATAAACTAAAAAATGCTAGTTCATGCTCGATTCTGATCTCGGTAATGAACTTGTGGAGATGCCAGGCGGAACGTTAGAAAAACTCTTTAATTAGAGAATGTTTTGTCAAAAGTTAACGCAACATTGCTTCTGTATTGGATTTAAATTATGATTTTAATTGTTAAATGTATTATATTTACTCTATATTTTTTTAGAAAAAAGCGTTATTTGCATTAAACAATAATTATTGTAATTTAGAAGTTTTTGTTTTTTGTTTGTACGGTAGATGTCAGGATAGCATTAAATTATTTATAATTATTTATTAAATGATGTAACAATTTCTAATTATTTCCAAGACTTATATATCCACACACATACTTTTCAAACACGAAATGGTTTCCATCAATACCGAACCAATATTATTAGGTACGGGACATTTTCCGTGCGTCCAGAGCCAGCATATAGGTTGAGAGACAATAACAATCATTTGTATGTAACGATTAAAATACATACCTCGAGTTTAATATTTCATGGAATCTTTTGTACTGTGGTCAAGGCATTAGTAGAGATTGCAAATCATGGGCCAGACAGACAAGTTATATGAATATTATTGGAATGCGTGGATCGTAAAAGCGTGGCAGTTTTACATATACACTGTGTCCCCAGGACACAGTGTAACCAGTGGATTATTTCAGCTACATTTCATTCATAAATCATAAATCCACTGAGCGCTCTGGAACCTCGAATACAGGTGGTTGCGTCACAGTCGTAGTATTTTACAAGGATACCATGGGTGTACGAAGCAAATTTATCGTTGTTGATTAATTAATAAAATAAATAATTATTAGTTAGGAAAGAGATCATGGGTTTTTAATGTTTGTGCAGCCAGGTGTACATATTTAATTTTTTAACATTTTATATGGTTAATCTAAAAAATCTGCAGATTCTCTAAATAAATGAAATAAAATGCACAATTGGCATAATATTTTATTATTAATAATTGAATAATGAATGCTAAACATTTCTTAGCTTACCAAATAAAATAGTAGGTATATAAAAAGAACATAAATTATTGGTAATTCCAAATTATTAATTTTGTGTTTTGTTTGCTAGTTTCAAAATTTCTATTAATAAATTAAAGACTGTAAAATATGTTCGTATTTTTTTCTTAAAGCACTTATTCTCAAAATTTAGATAAACTGCTGATACACAGCACTTCTACTCACATGATGTGGTGTGAAAGTAAAATATTATACTTTCAATTTACATTATTAAAATTACTTTGTTAATGGTTCTTGCTTTTGTAAAACAATAACTCCTATACTAAAATCAATAGACTAATGTAACCGTTTTTTCACGTGGAAATATGAATAAAACTTTCCCCAATTACTGCAATAAATGTTAATTTTACATTTATTTATTATTTCGCTAATATACACTCACAAGAAAAGTCTCCGCATATTTTTACAAAATTATACAAGACATAAAAAACACATTTACTTGTTTTTCTTTTCTAAATCAATTAAAAAAAATACGTATATTTATAAAAATGTCGCTAGACTTTTCTTGTGAGGACATAAAAGAAATCATTGTTTGTGTAGTTTATCATTCTGTACGTATTATAGGACCTGTATACAGGGTGTTCTAACATAAATGGCATTCTAAATAGGTATTTTACTATCGAAGAAGAAACAATCGTAATGGAAGAGAATAGCCCTTATTAAAAATACAAACCACTTAACAGATGGTCAACATAAATTTAAGGATCCCAAACAATTTATATACAGGGTGTCCCATAATTAAGTGCCTCTATTAAAGAGGGTAATAGAATTATAAAAAATAAGTTGAGTTTTGTATTTAAACATTTGCCTTAAATCAATTTACAAATAAAAGTGCGAAATTATTTTTTGTAGAGGTATGTAATTACCTATCGATTATTGTATACCCATCTTGCATTGTAATATTTAAGTACAAATAATTTTAAAACGACAGCTTATATCAACATTTAGTAAGAGGACCTCTTTTATTCACTAGCGTTTCTTTCCTCTATGATATATAGATATAAATTTAACAAAATATGTAACATTATAAAATTAATCATGGTCCAAATTTAATTTTTTGCAACTTAAGACGTTTCGAATTTATGTGCAAATAACTATATTGTACTTACCCCCTTAGGGTTCATAAGGGATTGTAGCTCCCTTATGAACTGACTTAAGGCAACTGTTTATATACAAAACTCAATTTATTTTTTATAGTCCTATTACCCCCTCGAAAGAAGGTATTTAATTATGGGACACTCTGTATATGCTTTAACTTTATTTAACTGTTTCACTCTGTAAATAGCCGGCAAATGATAGAACTCCAAGATACGTTGTGTTAAAAATAATCGCCCATACGTTGCTTTACATAAATCTAATACCAACTCGTCACTGCCTGGCTGAAATTATCAGTGTTGAATTAAAAAATATGGATTTACAAAACGAAAGCACCAATAATCATTTAAAAACTAACTAAACTTTTCGTAAATTGACTAATTTGTAATTTGTCTACAACATACATACATTTTAAAATTTGTTCTGTAATATCTTTAAAAATTATTCAAAATAGATGCAGAAGAGCATTCGTCTAATTGCAAACACAAAACTAAAGATTTTATTTTTCTATTCCATGTCTTATTTTATTTATACCTTCAATTTATATTCTTAAAATTACTTCATTAATGGTTCTTGTTTTTGCAAAACAATACCTAACTCCTATACTAAATTCAATAAGTTCTATGCTTGCAATAATATAACAGTTTTTCACATAGCTTTCGACATCACGGGGAAATGAGAAAATTACTACAATAACTTTTATTTGTACACCCTTTACATGAGCAAACCATTCCCCCTCTTTTCTTATCGTTCCCTATTTTAAAATAAAATAAAATGCATACAATTATCACAATAAACCAGTTACGCGTAAAGCACTTACACCACGAGTTATTTTTTATTTCGCTGATAACATACACGCCGCTCTAACGGCCACTACTACACTGATGCTTTTCATTATAACGGGTCAATTTAACCGCTCTTGAAAGCTCCCGGCGGCGAGGCCTTGCAATAAGGAGAAATAACCTACTGGTTATACTGTGCCCTGGATAGATGTAACATGACGTATAATGGAAAACAAATTATCTAATTTTGAAATGACATTGTGGATTCAGTCCTACTTGAAATAAAACTAGGATATATCAAAATTTGGAGTTGATAGGTGTTATGCAACCTCCATAACTCAATTTATTTTTCAAGATGAAAAAATTCCATTAGAAAATGTTGTTTAGAATACAATTTGTGTCTGCTTACTAAATTTCAGAAATATAAATTTAATTTGTTGGAACTGCCTCTTTTTTCAATAAATTGTATATTATTTTGAATTTTTAAAAATAATTTTTGCAAGTTGAGAGTGCTCTGAAGTTACAAATATCTTTTCTAAAATAAATTAGTATTATAAATAACTTTTGTTCTTAATGTCTTATCTTAATTTCAATAAAAAACTGATTACTAGTGAAAAAAGTGGCAGTTCCAACAAAAGTACATTTATATTCCCAAAAGTTGGTAGTAGGCACAAATTGCATTCTAAACAACTTTTTTTAATGGAATTTTTTCATATACTGAAAAATAAAGGTAGGTATAATTTATTTCAAACTTATTTGCAACATAAAAAACGTCGACTTTGATAGCGGTAGGGGATCAAAGAAGCTGACGGTTTTAATGTTGCAATTAAGTTTGAAATAAACTGTAGTTTATTAGTGACGATTTTTATAACTTGACCTGTATAACACCGATTCAACTTGCTTATAATATATCATAGTTTTACACTGATATATTATAGTTTTACACCAAGCAGGAAATGCCATTCCAAAATTTGAAAATTGTTTATCCCATCTGTTACATCTATCCTTGGACACAGTATGCCGCTGGTCTGACAGAAGCAGTAAAACATTTTCCCTTTTAATACCAATATTACACAAAGTATTTACCACCATTTCCTTAACTGTTCGCGCATTGGATTGCAACTACATCTTAACAGTGGAGGTGTACTTTGAATAGCACTTAAAATACGCATAATAATATTAATGATTCTATGTTCCTTAAAATCCATGGCTTTGTCAACACAAATCCACACGTATTGATCTTTCACGACCGTGATATTGTCAACGTAGTTGTTAGAGGTGTTTCAAACCCTTATGAGCTTCGACCTTCATATGCACAGAGGCCGTCAGCTCAGTTACACCACTTGCTAAAAACATCCCGAGCTTCCATTGTATACAGATGGTAGATAGTGAGTAAATGTTTTCAAAATATACTTATAGCTCGGAATAAGCTCCACCGTTTGCACATTTCACGGCTCATAAGTTTAAATACCTCTACTTTATTTTTATTTTTATCCTTGCGCCAGCCATCTACGCTTCAACGTTTTTAGATAAACTGAATCTGAATAGGGAATACGGTGTAGATCTCGCTACGCACGCAGTATTACTCTCTTTTCCAATGGGAAAGACAGGCCAATCGGGAAGCAGTATATATTGAATTAGACGTGGGATTACACATTGGCCTTAATATCCCAGTATGCTAGAACTAATTTCTACTTTAGAAAAAATGTCAACTCTTCGACCAGGAATCGAACCCGACACTCCGGGGTGAGAGTCAAATGTCCTTATCGCTCGGCCACGAAGACAGTAAATTATTAAATGACTAAATAAAATCACTAAATTCTTATTTTCTGTTAATAAATAAAAATCATTGCTTGTAATTTTATGTATTTACTAAATTTGCAAGTTATTTTAAATCAACCATTTAGTTTCGCTTTTGGTTATCGTCAATAGAGAAAAATTAAAAGCTACTTATGCAATCATCGTTTTATGTTGGATCCCTAGTGAAAACTCAATCCTCAGATAGGTACTAGATTTTTAGAAATGTTTTTTTAAAACATTAAAAAAGTTTCTGACTAGTAGGTATGCGATTCAAAGGTGTTGAGCCCGCACTTTGAACGCATACGAGAAAAAACTAAACGACTGAATTAGACCATTACTTTACATATCAATACATAATATACTGTTTAAATATAGTGTGACAAAATTTTATGAAAATAGGTGTTACAGTTTTTGAAATATTGAACAATACATGTCCTAGGACAGATATAATGATAATATAAAATATGTACTTCAGCATATTTTCAATTTAACGGTATTTGCGAATTAATTTCTCAAAAATTAACTGACAAAATTGCTTGAACTTTTTATGATTATAAAATGGATCATTTCCGTACACCTGTGGTTCTTTACAAAAAGAAACGACTTTATTGTTCAGTTGTTCAATTTTACTAGTTTATATTTTCATTATTATTAATAATAGAATTAAAATATTCTCACACAACACGTGCTCAACAAATAGTGATTCTATGAATAAATTATCGTTTTATCAAAAATTAACGAAATACCACAAGAAATACATAATCGGAGTAGGTCAGACTCGACTATTTCCGCTTATTTATTTATTTTTTCAAATATTTTGAAGAGATTTTCCGTATACTAATTCCCCAAATGTCGAAACCTATTTGTTGAAAAAATATGCAAATATAAAATATTTTTTTAATTTTTCTCTTTTTACTTTTTACGCAGCGTGAAAATATACATATGTTTCTACCTACACCCCAAATTTCGTTCTATTTCTTAATAATTCATGAAGTTATACGTAATTAAACAATAATGTGCCCAGAGGTCACACATAAACGATACATTTTAAGTTATAGTTGTAATGATTAGAGATGCTCACCTGCGGCAACAATCATAGGCGCAGAAAACCTATTATTTATGTCCTATATCTTAGACTTAATGATCAGTTGAACGATTGACCTGGTTGTGTACGCGTCGCATGTATGTGTTAAATATAACGATGTCTGTTTCATAAAGAACTTATATTTGTAAGCATATAGACAAATTTCGTGACTTAAATTGTGACGGTACATCAATCCGGTACCTTGTAGGCAATATAAAGCTGATGTCGACACATATTTCCCACCGGAAAGACATTTAAAATATGCAGAACACCTACGAAAAAAAAAACGAATTTCCGTATGGCATATGACGGGTGTTGATAGTTCACAAGTATTGATGTTAGTCACTGACACAGCACCGATATATGGTTAAAGCTGAAGAATTGCTGAAAAATATGTACTCACATTTAATACACGTAACCTGCATTATTCATGCGCTTCATTTGGTAGCCGAAGAAATTCGACGAAATTATCCCGAAGTTGATGTATTAATTGGAAATACAGAACAAATAATTGTGAAAACCTCTAAATGCGTTAAAAGTTTCCATCGTACTTCCGCCGCAACCTATATTTCAACATGGTTAGCGGTAGTTGACTATCATCAGTATTTTCAAAGAATAAAGACTTATTCTGTATTTAAATTCGAGTGAATCAATAGTCATCTCCGAGACTCAGAAACATTTCACCAATCCTGAGATGGCAGCGGCGATAAAAGTGATTCATTTGTTATGAATCACTTGTATCGCCGTGATACTGGACATAGTATCACAGTATTCGACGATTAGAAAATTTATCATTGTCATTAGAAGAGTCTTTAAATCTCTTTCACAAAGTATAAAACTAATTAAAAATTATAAAAGATGCTCCTGGTATGCGAGTGATAAGTAGTGTAATGACATTTTAAAAGCAATTGCGGGATATGAAAAGTTATGTTTTATTAATCGGTGTTTCAATGTGGAACATCCTGTAAGTGATTTAGAAAGTTTCAAGTTTGAAAATATTATTTCAGTAGATATTGAGAGATCAATATTCATTTTCGCTTTACGAAAGTATGTTTACCAATGAAGGATACGTTTTTCAGCAGAAAACATAGAAACTGTATTACTCATGCAAATGTTCGCTGGTGCGCAATCTTAACCATAGTCTTCGGTACGTGACATGGAATAGAGCAGTTTTATACCTGTATGTAGTTATTTTATTTGTTTATCATATGCTGCAACTGCGTTATTATTGGGAAGTTTGTAGTAGGATTAAGTCGCCGCTTTTTGGGTAAATTAAAGTTATTTTCGAAAGTTTGTATGACAATTCTAATTCTAGCAGTTATACTTGGCAAAATTATTGATAATGAAATAACTTAGTTTACTTTGAACTAGTTAGTCAACATACCTAACTCCTTATTTTACTACTACTTACATGCATTTTTAACGTACAGTTTCTTGAAAAATTAATAATGTATACTTATCTGTCTAGCCATTATTCTTTATTGCTGTGTAAATTGTAAAACAGGTCACAATAATTTCAATCCCACCTGGGAATTGTAGGTATATATGCCTATAATAACCCATTACCTAAAATACACCGCAGTAATTTGTTGAAACCAAAATGTTTTTTAATTTCGGAGTGGATATAAAGTTAGATAAACTCTGTAGTTATGGTATATTACAGTAGATTAGCCTAATGTATAGTGTGGCTACATAGAACCGGTCATTATGGACAGTAAGCCAATCAAAAGTCGATCTCGATCCTCACGTATTGTTAATTTCTTTTTTTTTTGCAGCAAACCTCACTTATTTATCATTGTATTGTGATATCTTAGTAAATATAGGCAGGACCGTATCAATTTTGATTTCCAACATTGTCAAAGAATTATGTCTACTTTAACTTTTATAAAATTGTATTTATAATAATTATTTATCTATCTTCTATAAGTAAAATTCCAACTGCTTCAAAATAAAGTGGTACGAAAAGTGAAAAAAAACACAAAGAAATTTATCCTAAAAGCAAACAAAATAAAAAATTTACTTAACAGTAATCAATACCCGATTACGAAAATATTCGAGACAATTCAACAACCCATTTATTGGCTGAAACTCGTGATGGTTTCTCAGCTTTAAGGTATCTAGATTATCGGATTTGCTTTTGTATACCAGACTCTTCGAATGACCTGACATATTAAAATCCAGAAAGGTCATATCCGGAATTGGGATGGACATTCAACACTTCTTCTTCTAATCCATTCTTGTGCAAATGGTTGAATCAAGTATTCCTAAACATTACGTCTGTAATGTGTTTATGCTCCATCTTGTTGCAGATAGATGCCATTAGATTAGGATTTGGAAAAATATATATATATATTTTAATTATTTTAAGCAAAAGCGGATCCAAATGACTAATTATGTGCCGACCAATAATTCCAGTCCTTACATTTATTTTCTAAGAAAAATGGTATGGGATTCTCCTACCCAATGAGGATTTCCACATACCCATCACTTAGAGTTGTGTGTATTTATTTTAACATTAAAAAATGTATCGTCGCCTGAGAAGTTGTTTGTAAAATGTATATCATGTCCATAGATACTGAATGCTACTGGAAAATTCACTTAAAACAGTTTACTGAATGAAAGTTGAACTAATGCAATCCGCTAAAATTCTGTTCACCGAATTTGCAATTTATAGAAATGCTAATTTATTGAAATGCAATTTTTCTAAAATCAATTAATCAAAACGTAATGCACCGAACGAATATGTTATCGATATATTAATACACATCAGTGTTGTAATTTAATTTCAGATTTAGTTTTAGTCAAAAAAAATATATATACATACATTTACATCCAAAAAATCTGATATATTATTTGCTTCATGTATATTAGAAAAAAAATAATAAAATAATTATTGAGTATTACATAAGCATCCTTTCAAACATGATAACAAAATAATAAATACCTATACCTGTAGTTTTTTACATTTCATACTTGCATTCTTATCTGAGATGCGCTAGTGTAAAAGTGTATCGTGAATCATACAAAACACTTCTAATACATTTTACTATTAAAACTACTACTCAGTCTAGAAACAAGAATTGTATTGAATTAAATAACAGTATTCTTAGTATCGGAAGTAGAAAAATATTGAAATTTATACGACGTCACCCATCTAACTGGAGCTTAATAGGTAACCGTTTGACGGGACTCTAAACATAGCCGTTATTGTATTTTGCTTACTTAATTTCTATGAAAAAATAATATAAATGTAAAGGCCGCCTCTGAGGAATACCAAATCTCTAATGAGGCATCACTAGAGCGCGGATCCGAATATTACATGATGATATTTTCTGACAAATATTGCACCGAACTTTTATGCCATCAAACTCAAACTCCGAGAAATGAACACGATATTTTCAAAATGATCCATGACAATATTCTCAATGTAATATTTGGATCCGGGCTCTAATCATCACTCTATTAGATAACTGTTGAAAATTATCCCTTTACTCTTTTTTAAATTGAACACAAATAATATTCTGACAATAACTAAAAAAGATGAGGAGGTGCATTGACCGGTATTGGTATTTCAACCATTTTGACATTGAGCATAACTTTTTGTCAGTGTTTTTATATTATTTATCTTGTGCTGTTAGGAACACGAATGTTGATAGAAATAAAAATTATTGGAAAGGTGTGCTGAACGCATGGCCATAAATCTAACGTGCCACGAAAAGTCAACAGCGGCTAACACTAAACTAAATCTGCAATCCGTTATCTATTTCATTAATTACCTGATATTTTATAGCTTCATTAAAACCTTAACTTTTAGACATGTTATTAATTATTGTTTATATATGTACAACTGGCTCTATTTATTAAAATATATTATTATACTTATGCTTATTTTTGAGGATTATGCAAAATTTAGAAATAATAGGAATGAAAAACGGTACGATTTAAAAAGTAATATCGTGCTAATATCCTTATCTGTGACGATGACCCTGGAAGGCAGGAGCCGAGGGGAACTATCCCTTTTTACTTCTTTCGCATCGCTGTAAGTCTAGACCAACCTCGTAAGGGGTAGGCCTGTTCCACGGGAAACCCCGGCCGCAAATGCGAACGGTTTGTTAGACTTCTCGGTCCTGGCTTGTTGGACATCACCGACTGGGGTCTTTCTATTCTAGCACTCTTCTTTCTTCTTGTTCATTCCTCGTCGGTTGTTGGCTCCCGAGAGCGTCGTCGTGTCGAAGGCCAGAGCGACTGTTGCCGCCCCTGCTCAGGGTTTTAATTGGGTTACAGGACGCAATTGCAATCATGCATCGGCCGTTGGTGTGGAGAGTGTAGCTCAGGACGTGCAAAGCCTAAGCACTTCCTGCAGCGCTTTGAGCCCACACGAGGATAAGGAACATGGATCCGATCCGGCAATTTGGTAGGTTCAGTGTTGCGTGGTAGGGAGGGTGACAATATGTTCCCACTGGGGGTTTTTCTTGCCAATCTGAAATGAAATTACTGACGAATTTACTTACCCGTTGTCTAGGAGCTAAAACTTCGGTCTCTTCTACCTAGGAATATTAGCGAGATCGTAGTCGACCGTTTGCCTGACTAGCGGAATCCCGCGGTCTTCTGCTTGTACAAGTGGTAAATTACCGAGTTAAATAATTAATAATAAATAGGCTTAAATAAGAATAAGAAATAAAAAAAATATGGATAACAGTTGAAATGACGGATGCAAAAGGAAACGTGGCAAATGTTTATTAAAAAATAACAAACATTAACCGTTTGAGCCGCGAATTTTACTTTTGTGGCAATTTTTATTAAACTTGGTACCTACGAGTTTTTTGGGTTGGTGGATCCGAATATAACATCAGAATTCCAAAATTCAAAATGGCGGATCCAATATGATGGACTCAAAATCCAAAATTTAATCAATTGTTTTGAATCTCAGGACCTAGGGGTTTTTGGAAGTCTGATTACCAATTTTCATACAAATTCATGCAAAAATGTTTGTAGAGATGACTTTTTGTAAAAAGACAGTAAATTTTGACAATTTGTTTATTTACAGCTAAAATAAATAAAAACCGAGGGAAATAAATTATAATTTAAAAAACTAAAAAAACACGCTTTAATAGCAAACCGAACTAAAAAGTAAAAAATAAGAATGAAGCGTGGGGTGCTTGATATCAATTGTTATAGATATTTTATTGGTAGCTATTAATAAAAGTAGAGATCATAAAAATATAGTAAAAAGCACCCCACGCATTTTACAATAAAATGATTTTTTTTTTGTCAATCACTTTATTCTTATTTTTAACTTTTTAGTTCGGTTTTTTTAGTTTTAAACTATAATTAATTTTCATGAAACAAAAACAAATGTAATAGTCTTCAAGAATTTTTGTCGAAATTTTCTAATTAATTTTTTTTCAAAATTTATTGATTTGAATTTATTTCGGAATTTTTTTTTATTTTATTTTTCAAATTATTGTATTGCTATTGTTGAATTGCCGTATATTTTGACAAAACGGAAGAATTAAATGCTTTAAAAAAACATTCTTATCATAAATTGGTAACTAGTTCATCTTGTATCTCAAGTATAGTACGAGTTACGGTATTCAATTAGTGGTTAACTTTCTGCCAACTTATCATGGATGCGATATTATGGCGAATGCGCCGACCACACAACTTTGACATCCGCTTAGAAAATTTTTTTAAGAGAAATGCGTCGATACGCATTTAAATTATTGTTTTGTCATCGGTCCTTAATACGTGTGCAAATTTTCAATTTAATCAGACGTCTTGAAGTTGGTGAAAATTACGTTGAAAGATTCCGTTATTTCGGCCAATACGCCGATCACACATCTTTGACATCCGCTTAGAATTTTTTTTTAAGAAAAATGCGTCGATACGCATTCAAATTATTGTATTGTCATCGGTCCTTAATACGTGTGCAAATTTTCAATTTAATCAGACGTCTTGAAGTTGGTGAAAATTACGTTGAATGATTCCGTTACATAGATACATACAGGTGAAGCTAATATAAAGCGTGTTAAAAAAGGTGGGTTACTGAGTGACCCATCATGACGCAAAGGGTTGAAATGCAATTAGTTGTAAGTCTTAAGCATAAAAAACATTTAAATCATCATAAAATCTAGTGCCGACAAAATATTGTTTTAAAGCGTTCATACTTATAAAAAGACAAAGGTCTACAATTTTCTCAATAATTACAAAGTATATATTGTTTATTGTGTATTTATGTATCGTAAAATTATAATAAAAAGCGCATTCCACAATTATTTTAGTACAATTCCTAAATTACTACAATAAAAAGTTAAACTATTACCCAAAGATTGGGAAAAAAAATCTATATCATTGTAGAAAATAAGGAAGAATAATTTAACTGTTCAGTAAATCTAAAAATTCTTCATCGAGTGCTTTATAGCTTTGTGAAAGTTGGTTTCTAATACTAGTTATAAATGAATCGTATGTGGACAACAAAGAATGAAGCACATCTTCATGCAGTCTAATGTTTTTATAATCTTTGTTTCTAGATTCTTGGGCATCTTCAGATAGCTGTTCAAGATGCAAAATAGTATTGTGTCTAATTATGCGTTTTCTCCGTGAAGCAGAACTTTGTGAAGAGGACATTAATACCAATTAATTATATTTGCTTACACAAAGTTAAGCTTAGTGCGTGCATAATAACCAAATTTTGTTACATTAATTTTCTTATCACAAGATCATAAACCGTTTGGGCACTGATCAGAAAAACAGGAAACAGTAGATTCTTTTCACTAAAGACATATTTGATTATGTATAAACATTTGAAAAAATAAATTTTCAACTATGATGTTATATGTTAGAAACCTGTGATTCTACTTTGCTTCGGAAATTTTCCATTTTCACATATCAATGCATCGAAATATGTGTCTTATTGCATTGTATAGATACAAGTAGTATTTCATTTGCCACAGGCAGACCCGGCAAACAGTTAAAAGTTTAATCAAAGCAATTTTTTTAAAATTCTAAACATAGGTAGGAAAAAACTATAAAAAAAGCAATGATTCTTAGAAATGATGCAAAGAATTTCTAAAAAAGTGGAAGAAATACCCTTTCCGTTGATATATAATACGCTAGTAAAAATAAAGAATCTACAACTTTATCTAGTCATACCTTTGAGATATGCACGCAGACCTTTTCCGCGAATAACCGAAAGGGTCAATTTTGAGGTCGTCTACAAATACCAAGCGCTTCATATATTGAAATATTTGTTTAAATAAAACTTCAACCTATCTATTTTAGTATAAAAATAATTTCCACTTTCAAGGAAGATGTTAGCAAAACGTATTTTTGGCAGAACTTTACATGGAGCGGGACCACTCTGCGTCGTCACCTAATTGTCAATAAAAGCGGAAATTATATCACATCTAGTAAAAAGAACATGGGTGTTGGTAGTTCTCAGGTTACAGATGCAGCATGGTATAGTACGTCTAAAGATAGCGAGTTGAGTGACAAAATTTCCAGGTTAAAATTGCCAGTGCCTACATATAGAATAAGCTTACCTCGGATGATTGGCCTTGAAAGCACTTTAAATAAGTGATTAAAAAAAAGACTTTTTTCTAACTTTAAAGTATGTATGAAAATATCCAGTACGATCCTGCTTTGTGGGTAACATGTTACAAGTTTGTTAAAGGTAAAGTGTGAGATGTATAATTTGATGTAGGTAAGCTTGTTATATACAACTGGCAAAGTGTAATTCTATATTATATACATTGAAATGCGTGATTGCTTTTGCATATCTGAGAGATGCTTTATAGCCTCTTTAGTGCATCCAATAAAAAATTTAAATGAGGGTTTATTTATTTCTTGCTTGTGGTATGATAACTACGAATTAAGAGTCAATAGCATTAATTTGCAGTACTGCAGTTAAAAAACCAAAACCCAGGTTATATATGAAATAAAATATGTAGCTTTATTTACTTTTACAATGAGAGTTAATAGACTTATCAGTCACATAGTAAAGTAAATGCTTATCTAGACAGAATTCGCTGATGGTATCCAATGCGTGACATTGACCATACAGTGGCCAAAAGTCGAATATTTAAGGTATAAAATTAAGCCTGCGTGGGTTTTTGGGACCTCCCAAGATCGATATTTCGTAATTCAAAATGGCGGATGTCAAGTAGGTAACTTTGATAAATATCTAAAAATTTGCACGGGAGTAGTCCCATGTTGATGCTGATAGGTCCCTAGAGGGACGGTAATTGCTTAAACGACGTTTCGGTAGAGTCACATCTGCCATCTTTAGATTTTGAGCACTTAATTTAACAACTTCGCAACGTTTTGATCGGTCAGATTTTTTCTTCAAAATCTAAACACGGACGACCTCGTGTACTGACAGAAGCTTTTTTGACTTATTAATCAAATTAGGGGAAATTTTGATTTCTTAATTGTTAACCCATATTCTGCAAATCAAAACTACCCCTTTTTCTACCTGCTGCTTTCAACTTTGATTTTTTTTTCAGTTCTGATTACGACTCGTAAGCGTTCTAACTCTTCAGAATCTGCATTGACCATGTCACTTTCAAGATTCCAAACAATGAAAATAACAGCTGAGTCTATATTGCCATCTTCTGAAATATAATCAAGAAATCTGCTGGATCAGTAAACCAGAGAGCCAAGAAGAAGAAGAAAGACTGGTGTAAAGATAACGGAATCAGAAATAATGAAATAAATATATCTCAAAATTATCACAAATGAATAATTCGGGTAAAAAAAGTATTCGAAAATTATTTACGAAGTAGACACTGACTGAAGCAAGAAACTGACATTATTACTCAAATAATTACAAAATCGAGCAAAAAGACACATATATCCATCAAAGTAGAAATCTACTTTACTTAACAGAATGGTGCATGTGGATTTTTGACAGGTGGCGGAAC
Source organism: Rhamnusium bicolor (assembly GCA_029963845.1). NCBI lineage: Eukaryota > Metazoa > Arthropoda > Insecta > Coleoptera > Cerambycidae > Rhamnusium > Rhamnusium bicolor. The sequence goes on along the minus strand of JANEYF010003302.1, from coordinate 67,617 downwards.
GACGAGAACGATAAGTTGGTAGCTTACAGTTTTAAGAAAAATCGTATAAATTGAGAAACTGTAGTTCTCTCTCTCTCTCTCTCCCCTCTGTACTGTAATTTTGATTACTTTTATATAACTATTATATACAATAATATACACTGCCTTGGCGACACTGATATTGATTAAGCAGATTTATAATATGGCATAAACTAACAGATGTCCTTTCATGGTTTGATAATAGAGTATTAATATAATTTATAATAATTAAAACTAGCGCTGGTTTTTAATTAAGTTCGTTTAAAGAAAATTAACTGATAAGACTTTACTTTACTTACGGTTGTACACTATACAATTTCCTTATCTAAAATAATCATAATTTATTCAATAGCTAGAAATTGTAATATAAATATCAGGAAAGTTATACTAATATAGAAGCATGTCCTTATCAGATGCCGCGTGTTCTAACTAAATTGAGAAATACCTGATTAAAGATAGATTTATGAGTCCTTGATGCAAATTAGCATTTAACAAATTACCTGTAAATCTAATTTACTATTTTGATTCAACCAACATTTCCCCATTAAATATAATCAACATTTATATCAAACAATCAACTAGTACTTTCGCATAACATTTTTTCGATCTTCTTTATCATCATTCATCATATAGTAGAGTTGCTTAGTTCAAATTTTCGTAAGAATGAGATATAGTGCCTCGCTGAAAAAAAAAATGGGTTGTCTGTTATATCTCAAAATTGTCATGCAAATCAATATTTCGACATTATCTCGAAAATGGCGAATTATATCAATATGTTTGCGATTAAAGTAAATCAAATTTTCAACAAAAATGGTCTGATGAGTTTTTTTGTAATTCCGTTAGTTTCCTTAATAACAGGCAAATGATATATTTGTGGCTATAACATTTATTTTTTTTATTTTAACGAAATTTCTAATTTATTTTGATTTTTTATAAAGTGGCAAAGAAAAAACTAAAAGTGAAAAGTCTCAGTCACTATCTGTTTCATAGCACTCCATCACACAAATACAGTACCGTACACTTGAACTCTGCACAACCACACGAGTTAAAAATAAGAAACCACAGTTTTTTGAAATAATAAAGATTGTTATGAATGTAATCCGGGTAAAATCATTTAACGATATTTGATGACCTACTTGCTGACCCTCAGCAACAGAAGGTCTGATTTTTTACAAGTTCTGTAATAATAATTGAAGATGAGACTTACATACACAGCACCCAGGCGCTTCCTTTCATGGAATGACATGTCGACCTCGATCAGAATATCGAGAAGGTTTGAAGAGAGAGCAACTAGAGTGAATGGTTAAAGAAACGGTAGAGGGACAATGAAAAAGGCCCGATTGTCACCAATTTACTAAGAGCCAGCCTCCCCTAACAACTACCACTACTACTACATACAGTTCTTAGCTCCCCTATGTCACTCTTTTACACACTAATAAATAATAACCTACTTCTATGCATGGTCGTAGAAACACATGTTTTGCGGAAATTACTGGACATGCTACTGACATTTCCTATGACCTTTGTATATTGGGAAAAGTTCTTCTATAAATTAAGTGCAACAAATTGCAAATATAATAAGGTTTACAAATGCAAAAACATAATTTTCCACATGTAATAAAAACCTTCTCGAGTCAACTAAATCTGATTCACTGGGTAATATCAGGGTTCTTACGAGTAGAAAAAATATTGTACTGACAACACACCACAAATTGTAATGGTTTGGAATGAATGGGGGCAAATTTAAAAATGCTAAAATATTTGTCAATGAAACAAATGGTAATTTTTCTATTGCGAAATAATCAATTTTTTACTTAAATGTTAAAATAATCATTTATCCATTTACTAACATAAGGAACTACCATCTAGTTAGTAGCTTATATTAGATGTATTCTTTTTGCCACCAATCTCAGCTAGTCTAAGAAGTTTTACGGTTACACTGTGTAAATAAAGGAATAATTTCTCTTGACATAGCCTTCGTAATCGTAAAACTACTTAGATCAACTAAGATTGGTGGTAAAAAGAATACACCTATTATATGTCAGTAAACCTAACATGTTTGGACATTACTTCAGTTTTCAATAGTATTTATTTCTGTCGGTCGTTTTAATTTATTTGAAGCATATAGCCAACACTGAATTTTTTAAGTTACTAGTAGCAGCCAGTTCGACAAAAATATAATCAATCATTGCTATATATTGAAAAAGGGGGGGGGGGGAGAAAGAGAAAAAAAGGGGGGGAGGAGGGGGGGGGGAGGGGGGGGGGGGGGGGGGGGGGGGGGGGGGGAGGGGGGGGGGGGGGGAGGGGGGGGGGGGGGGGGGGGGGGGGGGGGGGGGGGGGGGGGGGGGGGGGGGGGGGGGGGGGGGGGGGGGGGGGGGGGGGGGGGGGGGGGGGGGGGGGGGGGGGGGGGGGGGGGGGGGAGGGGGGGGGGGGGGGGGGGGGGGGGGGGGGGGGGGGGGGGGGGGGGGGGGGGGGGGGGGGGAGGGGGGGGGGGGGGGGGGGGGGAGGGGGGGGGGGGGGGAAGGGGGGAGGGGGGGGGGGGGGGGGGGGGGGGGGGGGAAGGGGGGGGGGGGGGGGGGGGGGGGAGGGGGGGGAGGGG
>JANEYF010003302.1:0-60000 GCA_029963845.1 Rhamnusium bicolor | reverse complement strand
TTTCTTTATCAACAAATGAAAGTCACTGTTCTCACATCACTGGAATCAACAGTTTGGTATTGATTTATTATAGTCTTTTTGTCATTTCTTTTTTAATTAACAGATTCTCCACTATTGCTTATAGGACTAGCGTACCTAGTAATAATTTCAATTCCCCTCAAGTACCTGATTGCATAAATTTCATGGTATATCCTTAAACCAGTTGTATAAAGGTAAGTCAGCTTTGAATTAAACTTATCTAATTTATCTCTTTAGTTACAACTGTAAAAACAATTGTAATCAAGGAGTTAAACCGATTTCAAAGCTGACCCACCTTTATACAACTAACCCTTTAGAGGTAATTCCTATATACCAAAGCAATATATACTGGTTTCAGATCTTTATTGAGTGTTTCAAGTGACATATATTTTCTAATTTTCAAAAATATTTCTGCCATTTGTATAGGGCACCCTCTCCTACCGTTTAGAAGTATTGCAATAGCAATAATTGTTTTTGTTGAATATTACGTAATTTTACTAAGCCTGTCAACATCATATGTACCTTATTCATAATGAACATATTTGAGAGATTTTGTAAATTAATTTTTTAAGACGCTGTAATAAGTAAAAATCGTATTACAACTTTTGGGTTTTTTAGTCATACGCTTATATGTAGTATTTATTTATTTATTTATTTATTTTCATATACGCATCCTACACGGAGACCCAATTATAGGATACAATAACACTTAAATAATTTTAATTTTCAAAAAGCAAAATGTAGAAAATCTAGCATAAATAATTAGAGTAAACAAATATAAATATTACAAAGGAAATGAAATAATAAACTTAATAATAAATTAACACTAACTAACAATACGTTTTACGTTGCGAATTAAAATATTGCTATTCAACAATAATAATATAACAATACACAATAGCAATAAAAATAAATATAGATTGTACGCAACTATACAGATTAAAATATTGTGCCATTCACTCATTAAGTACAACTTTTTTAATTTTGTTAATAGTACAATAAAAAATATCAATATTATTCCCCACGTTGCAATAGTTTGATCATTTGTATAGAGGGGATGCTATCATAATATTGGTATTAGATGTAGGAAATTTAAAAATGTGGTTGTGGCGTGATGATATTCTTGGAACTTTTTGCAAGTTCTGATAGATTGAGACGTGCAAGTAGAATATTGTTTTGAATACCTCTTTCCGGATATTCACTATCAAGTATGAAATTTAGGTTCAAAACAACTCCAAGATATTTTATGTAATCTGGCCTTTGACATATTAAATTATCCAGTTTATAGTTATATTTGATTGAGGTTACCTTCCTCGTGAATGTCAGTACATTACATTTTGTTCCATTTAATGGTAATATATTATTCGCACACCAGAGATTTATAGTATCTAATACTGTTTGAAGATGTTCACAATCTGTCTCAGATTTAATTTCGCAAAATAGATTTTAGTCATCTGCATATAGTAGATAATGTACCCAATGAAGATTAGATGTGATATCGTTGATAAACAAGACCAATAAAAGTGGTCCCAATAACGAACCTTGTGGTATGCCTGACATCTGCAAGAATTTGCCAGACCTATATCCACGGTATTAAACAAATTGATACCTATCTTGCAAATAGGATTTAAGAAATTTCACTATTGGCCTGGAAAGTCCAAAGTTCCCAAATTTAGTTAATAAAATATATTACATCTACCTGACTATGTTGATATAATTTGGCGCTGATATACTGGGATTTACACAAAAAGTTTGTAACTGTAGACCTGCCTTTCATGAATCCATGCTGCTCAAGCGATATCATACCAGTCACATGATTGTATATAATTGCATGTAGAATTATCTCAAACAATTTTGCAAAATTACAAATGATGGTTATTGGCCTATAGTTTTTTATTTTATTTCTATCTCCTTTTTTGTAAATAGGGCATACCCTCGAGAGTTTCCATAAGTCAGAAAAACAAGTTCTTAATATTAAATTAAAAATTACAGTAAGTGGGTCAGCCAAAACTGATGCGCAGTCCTTTATTATAAATGCTGGTGTTAAATCAGGACCCATAGTCATTGTCTCTTTAATCATTTTGATAGCATTCATTACATCATTTTGCGTGACAGAACTATATTTAAGAACACGTTTTCTGAATTAAAAGCACTTAAATTATTATTACCAGGTTGCGTAAAGGAGTTAGAGAAATGATCAGCGAAGCTATCAGCTAATAATTGAGGATCTTCAATGGTTTCATTATTATATTTTAATATCGAAGGATTAAATAAGTTATTGTTCCTTTATTTATGTACGACCAGAAATTCTTAGGATTATTTTTTATATTATTTTCAATATTTTGAAGATATTGCGAGATATTTACATAATTTTTTGAGATCTCAATAATTTGAACCTATTTAGATCCTCATTGTTGGAAGTTCTCTTATAGTTCTGCCAAGCTTTATGTTTTTATTGTACTTTGTTTATAATTTGACCATTAAATCAAGCAGGATATGATTTAGAAGTTGGTATTTTCTTGGGAATGTTATTTTCAAATATTTCTTCAAATTTATTATTTACGACTTTAACAGCAGTATTTGCTTCCGTATAATTCTCCAGAAAATGCCAATCGGTATTTGCCAAATCTTCATATAGTGTAATAAAATTTGCTTTCCTAAAATTAAAGTCAGTACTAGATTTAAGTAGACGTTTAGACGGACTGGATTTACTAATATCTATATTAATGAATAGCACTGGGTGATAGGCATTCTCTGGTAGAATTATATCAGGTGGCTCACTTACTGTACAATTTTAGTTATAAAAAATTAAATCTAATAATCTGTTTTGATTATTGAACATTGAATTGAATTGTGTTAATGCTAAAAAGTTAATAAATATTTTAATCAAATTAAAGTTAGGTGTAAATCTATTATTATTAAAACAATGTAAATATTCTGGTATATATTAAAATCACCTAATATTAAAATACCAGAGTTATAAAGGTAGTTCAGAGATACTAAATACACAAACAACCTTTCATTGTCCTCGGTTTTGCAGGAAGGCGGTATACAGGGTGAGTTTTAAATGCGTAGTTATATTTTAACACTCAATATATTTCGTCGAATACAATCGATTGTCACTGTCTAAAAATTTTTTTGAGCAAAAGAAAATTTTGAATTACTGATAATTTTTTTCGTCCTCCAGCAACTGACATTTTGATGGTTACTGGATATCTCTCTAAACGCCGTTCACAGAAATGACGTCACTGAAGGCAGTGTTGCCACTGTTAGTTAGTCACAATTCTAATTTAAGTTACTACACAACTGGTAATATGCCGTTTGAATTAAATTCTAAAAATAAAACATAATTGAAAATAATTATTTTATAAAGAAGCATCTACTTTACTTTTGTTTACTTAATATGTGGATAGCACAGAACTTCAGCGGCCACAAGGTCGATATACTTCTGTTCCGTGAATCGATCGAAGTCTAAGTTTTAAATTATTAATTGCCATCTCATCTACAATAGAATTATTTTTTGCCCATATTAGTAAAATGTTAGTAAAATCAACAATAAATTCTGATAACATAAAAAAATTCTAATACTGAAACAAATAATAAAAAATTGGCTTTCCGTACATACCTAATTGAAATAGAAATCTCTTCTACATCTAAATAAACCATAATACCCTGGTACACAGCAAAAATAAATCACTAATAATAATCAAAAATTAAAAACACACTAATAACCATTAAATAATATTACTTTCCGAGAATTGCATTAATCAATAATAAAAATATTGCACTTACAATGTTTTCCCGCGGACGAAATATTCATTGTTATCACTCCACTGCACTAAACACTTGAACTACAATTTAAAATTAATAAACAATAACTTATAACAATCGACGAATTGGCACTAGCACTCCACGCACAAACACAGCAAAACAACTGTTGACTGTAATACGATACGCCAAATTCATGGGCCAATCTTCTTGTACTTATACCAGGATTTTCTTCAACCGCCTCCAGAAGTTCTGGTTCGACATCTAGAATCCTATTTGTAACTAGTCGTCCACAATTGTGATTTTGAGGCATAAAACTTCTAAAATCTCGGAATTGTTGAACAGTTGCTATGAATGTATTTTCAGGTGGGGTTTCGTCAAAATACCGTGCCACGTAAGGCCGCTTTCCTTGTCTAGTATTTTCATCGCCTAGAAAATATGCCCTTAACATATTCACCCACTCAGCATTAGAATAATTATTTACCATTGTTATCACTACTTTTCATCACAGGAACAAATTATAAATACTAAATAACGGTAATACAATAACTGAAAAACTTTGATACATCCAAATTATGTGCTGTTAATTGTTTGCCGTCGGTGGCATTTTGGTCGTGTTGATTTGCGGAATGTAGAAGTCTGTCATTCGGAGTTGTATAATCTTGCAGTGCAGAACCGAATTGAGTAAATCTCTAACAGGCCTATATAAACTCGGCCTAGGGAAAAACGCTGAGTGCCGTCTGTGCTTAGCGCATGATGAGAAGGCAGACCATGTCCTATGCACCTGTCCCGCTGTGGAGAGGATCCGATTCTCAATATTTGGCAAAGGGCAACTGCTGCCAGAGGATCTGGACACATTCTCACCCAATAAAGCGCTCGCTCGGCGCGGTGCAAGGCATCCTCCTCTTTCGAAAAAAAAATTTGTATATTATTAGCCGCCGCGCCGTTACGATGCGTCGGATCGAATTCGGTCATTAGACTTTTCTGCGCCGTTCGCGACGTAGAACGTCACTCTGTACGCGATTTTGCCGCAAAAGCGATTTTTGGAATTAGCCCCCCTCCCCGACCCCCCAACCCCCTCGTTTTTTCCCCCCTCCCCGAATAATGCCCTCCCATGGGAGCGCGTTCCTTAATTTGCCGACCAAGTATTATTTTCGGCCGATCGAAAATTTTCGGCGCGTCGACGGCCGCCACGCCGTTACGATGCGTCGGATCGAATCCGGTCATAACACTTTTTTTCGTCGTTTGCGACGTAGAACGACGCGCCGCGCGCGATATTGCCGAAAAAGCGTTTTCCAAAATTCCATGTCGTGTCGCCCCCATGCCCCCCCCCCGGGGTCAAAACGGGGCTCGGAGGCTCGGTGTAGGCTACTCTTGTTGCTCATTGGGCGGCAAGGGGGGGAGAAATTTTCCGGGGCTTATATCTCGGCAACGGGAAGAGCTATCTAAGCGATCTCGACGGCGTTGTACTCGTCTAGTGGTCCCATACGTGCATCGAGGCGACCACTTTTTCGAAAAAACGATTATTTCAAAATTCACCCCCCATCCCCGCGAAAACGGGTGGACATACCATCTATGTTTATAAGGGCAAAATGTGCCAAAAAGCACCCCTTTTACGTAAAAAATTCGGCGCGTCCCCCGGAGCACTTTAGACCCAGCTCGTGTTCCCCATTAGCGGGATATAAAAAAATATAATTAGGAGTGAGCCACAATGGCTGCTAATGGCCGCAATGGAGGGTTCACAAGGACTCACTCATAATAACCTAACCTAACCTAATTAGAATGCTTTTTTGGAAACGTTCTTCTATAAAATAATAAAAAAAAACAGTCTGAACCGAGACCTATTCTTGCGAAACTAACTTGGAAGAAAGCGTATCGTTTTCCTGTAAAACATTTTTAACAATAATTGAACTTAATTATTCTGGTGACAAGTAGAATACAATTATGTTATAGAAGGGGCAAAGGCCGGCAGAACATCCAAAAAAAGACACAGCAGAAAGAAATGTTTTAAGAGTAGTCTATCTTTTTCTAAAATAATTTTATAATCAAAACGAGTATTTCTGCGCTACGAACGCCTTGAAACATGTTTACTAAAAATTAATGCTGATTACTGATTGATTGAATACAAATTTCCTGTTTTTCTGTGATTAGTTAAACTAAACTGTTTGCTTACATTTAGAGCACAAAAAAGTGACAAGGCAATGACAAGTCAATGATGTTACTTTTAAGACGAGCATTAGTTGTTCATTTGTTTATTGAAATACCGCATATAGTAACAAATTATGATAATGTACTAGACTTTTGAAAGAGGTGCCGATGTACTAAAATTATTAAACTGTACTGAATTTAGAACAATTGTACTATAAATCAGTGGCAGCACTAATAGACTGGACGAAAACATAAAACTGAGCGTGATGTTCACGTGATCAGATCGGACCACGGAACACTATTAGTCTACCGGCAATAAAATCGAGGAAGACGAATTCCGCCTATTTTACAAATTGTAATCAGGCATGTCGTGTATAAGAGCGAGCAGTTATTTGGTTTATTTGATTTTTTCTTGTCCATCGTAATTGCTACTGTTTTGTGTCCGGGTTGTTTAAAATACGATACAAAATGTCTAGTACCGACACTGCAGATGAAATGAGAAATAATGTTGATTTAAGTCCACCTAGAAAATGGTTTAATATTATTGTAATTCTAAATCCGTTCCTGTCCTGTTCCAAGAAGCGTGTATGTCTTTTATTCACTATAGCGATTGACGAAAATAATAACGGGAGTGGCGAATTCACTATCGCTGTCGTTGTTATTCTTATAGCATTAGATAGAGAGAATAATAATTGCAAATCGTTCAGAGTGAATTTACGTAAACGTCTTATTCTTGGAAATAATTGTACTATTGTATTGACATTAGGTATTAAGTAAATCGAGGATGTTTGGTTTCGGTTTTTTAAGTGCGTTGTTTGTTCTCTTTGTGTTTTTATTTTAGTTTTGCGATATTTTAACAGTGCCTGAAAGTACTTTTTGTTATTAGTATAGTTCTTGTCAAAGCTTGGATTTTATTTACAAATAAAGTTAGGTAATTGTTTTTATTTAGTGAATGAACCGTGTTACTGATTTGAACTCGTTTTTCCATCTTAATTCATACGAATATGCTTGATGGGTGTGTGTGATAAGAATCTTCTGCCATCTGTCAAATGTGTAATGCGATTTATGAATTGGTTGGTAATGTAATGTACGTAAGATAGGTCAGATAGGTCAGTGTAACTCGCTCATTGACCTATCAGGTCAATGAACCAGCCAAACATATGACCGTTACAAAACGATTTATTTATTAATAAATCACAGGATTATTTCAAATCGCATGGTAAGTAACTACTACTTGTTAAAAAATAATAATTCTTTTATAAAATTAGAAAAACTAAATCAAAATTGTCAGTAGCATTTTATAAGTTTACTGTTCATCGGAAAATTTGGTTTTAGTTGTATGTTCATCGGAAAATTTGGCTTTAGTTGTATGTTCCATACGAAACACTTGAAAGAAATGTTAATTGATGCAAGAAAAAGGCAAACTTGTACATTTCTTACATTAAAAGGTGTTTTAAAATGTTTAAAAATTATTTCAAATGGAGCAATTAATCGCGCAAGTAGGTAATTATTTCATTCAAAATTATTATTTTCAGGAACAAATTTACTGGCTAGGTGATAAATTGCATATGAAATGCGGCAACACTGCTTCACTATTTCAGATAACGTGAGGAATGTTTCTAGTAATCAGCAGTTCCAAAACAATTTCATCTTATTTTTTTGAAAGTCGATAACTCAATTTTATGTGGGAATTAAGAGAAAGAAAATGTGTCAGTGGGTTTCTACAGACGTCAAGAATCGGTGGTTTAAATATAACTACGCACTTAAGGCTCACCCTGTATAGATTACAAAAATACATAAAGAATGAAAATTGACCTTTATTTTAACAGCTACGATATCGACGAATTGTATATTTATAAATTATTACAGTCGAGTTTAATTTCCATTGCATTAAATTCCTTATCTAGGTATAGCCAACAGAACTCCGCCGCCCTTTGAAGTATTGGTAGTAATAAAGTCGCGGTCTGTCCTAAACACGTCGTAACAATTGAGATCGAATAATTCCGAATTATGAATACTATCATGCCACCAAGTTTCTGCAAACGCATATACTTGTTAGCAATCGGCAGAACAGGAAGCATTAAATAAATCGAACGTCTTAGTTCTTAATCCTTCTACATTTTGGTAATAACAAGATAGTTTGGTAGGAGCAAGCATGCGCATATTGTGATTTCTATATTCATTTGCTGGATTAGGCGATGGGCCTAGTGTTGGGCATAACCGACTGATTTAATTAATCGAGTACTCGGTACTCGAAGCCACAATAGCCCTGGTGAAGGCCACAGTGGAGGGTCCACGGGGACCTACTCACAAGAAACCTACCTACTCGGTACTCGAGTGATTTCAATAACCGAATGATCACTCGAGTTAATTTTCACTCGAATCTCAGATTGATTAAATGAAAGGTACTGTTGGGCATAACCGAATTATTTGATTTCTATAATTGAATTTGGGTCACTCGAGTAGTACCAACGTAACAGCATTATACAAGCAAGTAGTTATTTATACCAATACACCCGCTACTCGGTCTTAGTCCGTGTTAGTACGTAAAACGGATAACGGGGATAACCGACGGACGCGAAGGAATCTCTAAAGTAAAATAAAGTAAGTGTAAAAGGAATTACTATAATTACAGCTGCTCCTGAAGTACACCCATGACCGAAAAACATCTGTTAAACAATATTAAGTAATGCGCATGCACGCGACGATGCAAACTAGACTACTCTCAACAGTCACCACTACCATCGGTTATCAGTTTGTCGAGTATTTGAATATTACGAGTTATGAATGTGATGATTTATGATTTATGTTTTATGATTTATGAATTATGAATAATGAATTACAGTGACAACGATTTTTTTCACTCGAATTTTATAACTCGAGTACTTTTTCAATAACCGAGTACTCGAGTACTTTTTCACTCGAGTGATCCCTACACTACACTAGCGATGGCGATATTAACTCTCTGATTGCTATTGTGTCTCGAGTATATTGGCTTTGAATTTACTCAGTTGATCAGTTGCTATGGCCTTAAGCTTTTCAGATTCTTCGGAATTTTCACAACTAATGACAAGAGCTCCATTACGGGTATTTCTTACATTGGATATATTATTATTGGTATTAATAGGGTCTATTCTACGTAATATATCAGACTTAGTATCATTTAATGACTGACCTGTATTTTTCGGCTGAAGAATTAGTGATGATTTAGGCTTTGTTACAGATGCATAAGTAGTTGCTGGCTCCTTGTTATCTACAGCTATGTTTTTATTGATATCCTCTAGTTTTGTAGATATTAAATTATCAAGGTTATCTATCAATGATTTGAATGTTGATTCCATTTTTTGTAATAAATCATTTCTTATATCCTCGAATAAATTTTTCAACACCTCATTTATCCAATAGTTTAAACTCAGTTTCACTTATATTTGCACATGAGGTATGAAATCATTTTGCACAGGAGCCCTCACAACCAACCAAATTATCCTTTTTCTTTAATTTGCACTTGGTACAATCCGACATATGCAATACCAACTACTGTTTATTAACACTTAGTATGTAAAACACTATTTTAATTTTGTTTTAATTAACAACACATCCGAACCGTACAGCAGTTATTAAAGCACTGAATGTCCCCATTGTTTGGTAATTTTCTATCGACTCACCCTGTATATGCAATATTTATTGGTTTTAGAACGAGAAAAAAGCCAATATGTTTGGGTATATATTCTCTTTTTTTTTCTATTTGTTATAACAAGTTAACTTACATCTGGCGCGGCCGGCGCTCCGTGTGTTTGACTGCACTTTGGGATTTTTATAGATACGGCATGATTTTTATTTGTCGATGTCTATAATTACGCGTAATTCCCCAAAAGCTCTTGAAGAATAGCAGACAATGTAGTTATTATGAACGATATTTTAATACATGTTAGGTACATTATGATAATTTTAAACGGTTAACACTATTAACTTCATATTATTTACTTATGTATGTATGTATGCAAAACGAATTCTTTTCTGTGATATATGTTGTGGTTCTAAAAGAACCGGTTTTTTTTATTGTATTTGTCTGAATTTTGTCAACATGTAATGCTCTTTAATACTGTAAGTAAGCTCTTAATGTAAGTAAAGTATTAAAGTATTAAAGTGAAAGTACCTACATTGGCACTAGCAGTTTACATCAAACATTTTTTTTCGCTGTACTGCACATTTTTACACAGTTATTGTGGGGGTATTATTCCTTACAAGCGAAGTACATTATTAAAAGTTGCTCTATATGTTCTGCTGTTAAAATCCGCCGCCTGTCTGCAAAAATATATTTATGCTGAAAACGAACGTTCTGTCTCTACAAATGTTATTTGCACACATATAAAATAGGGGAACATTCGTAAATACGCTATATTTATTTAACACCCCTTAACAATTCACTTCTTTACCCTGTAGTAGGTCTACTATGCGATGAGCTGTGACAAAACCAAGATTGTCGTGTAAAACACTTTTTTAGTTTTTTGTTTAAGTGTTCAGCGATGTCTCCAAATAATTGATACATATGTTGTTGAAGACCAAACATTACACATGCATCGCATCGATTATGGTAAATGCTCCTGTTTTTGGTCGACGTTCAAGTTGTTCTATAGCGAGAAGGGTTCTTGAAGAGCTTGGGTGTATAAATTCTAAATCTTTCTGGTCACTGGGATCGACAGCAGCGTCTCGGGCATTTGCAATAGCAACTGCTCCAATTGCAAAGTATCAATTTGCAGTACGACTCTTTTTATACTGTCAAAGTTTCTGCAATAATAAGATGCTGTGTTCAGCCAAGTTTCCCATCTTGTCGGTATAGGCTGTGGAGGTAGTGGCGTATTTGGTAGAAGTTCGTGAAAAAATCATGTACAATGTAGGCAACGTAGCATCAGCGGGGAAGTATTGCATAACATTTTGGCTGCAAGAATAATGCAAATACTAATTGACAGTTTACATTTAGTAAGTACATGGTTTTTTAGAGGATATTCGAATGTTTTTGCAACTACATAATTCGTAATTTAACGAAATTTTATTTAAATTCCAACTAATTCTGTTAGTTACATAGAAGCGATGCAGGCGGGCAGACTTAGGTGGTGGGTTAGTTGACAGTCGAGGACCGTCGTTGGGAGTCCACGTTAAAATGTAGGTCCCTTGGTAAAAAGAGCCCAATTGTACCCCCCTTACCTAGTAAAATAAGTAGCTACTACTACTACTACTACATAAAAGGTTTTTTAAATTATATGATTGATGAAAATGCATAAACGAATTAGTTGTTATATGGTTATATAAAAATGTATACAATGTAAACAAATTCACGTAATATAAACTTGCATTCCTTATCAATGTTCCTGCAGACGGCACTGGAATGACTAGCCGATATCCGAACTCTATTAAGAAGTTAAGCTTTTGTGCAAATAGGTATACTACGTATAAAAATAAATTAAAAGTAATGTGTAACGTAAAAATCAGAACAGTTTAAAGATGTGTTAAAATTAATTCAAATTTAATAAACTGGATGGGTAACTATATTTAAAATTAAATCTTTGTCATTTTCGAAAGATGTGTTATTGAAATAGTATGATTATGTAAAAAGAGAATAAAGAACTCCCGTATAAGCCGAGTCATGTAATAAAGGCATTTGGAATATAATGGTGGATAAATTCAAACCGAATCAAGAAAAATTCCGTAAATTTAACATTTATCTTTCATAAAGTTTAAATGTGACATTTCAATTTGGATTCATATTCAGTCACTTGCTGTTTTATTGGTCTTATTTCACCTATCTTATGTGATACCAGCTGTACTTAATGATACCTTATGGGCAGCAACGTTATGTTTACGTATACGACCGGTCTCTGTTGGATATATTTTATATCTTCGAAACGTGTTCAGTTTGTGTCAATCTTTTGCCCATTATCCACGCTAAATTGTATGTTCATTGGTTACTTTCTATAAATATTACCTTCGATATTATTATCGAAAACTGTTTGCATATCTTTTATGCTATAATTCATTGTAAGAGAGATATGAAGGTTTTAACATTAGCAGGTTTGTTAATGAAATTCATGTAATTTTCACGAGTTTATCTCTATTTTATTCCGAGAATAAATTATACTTTTTTTGTTCTTGCTTATCTGAATATATGTGTTAAAGTGCCCAAATCTCTGTGAATCATTTGTTTCCATTAATTTTATACAAATAATATGGCTTTTATGACAAGCTTTTTTTGTTTTAAATTTGATTATTATACGCATGGGCGTATATCAATCTGTAGAACGGGAAAAAGCCTTTAAATATCACAACTGAATTTCTTTGTAATTAGTCATAGGGTTTACTAACAATGTGTTTTCATAATTATAATTGCACTTAATAATACTATGATATTTATTATTTAGGTACGTTTCGAAATCTCACTCTACAGGGTGTTTCGAAAAGATTGAGACCTCGCTTAGCTGTAGGTTTTTAACGCAAACCAAGGCGATTTAACCTAAAAAGTAGTGGTCTAACTTTTTTTCGTTTTCAAGATACAGAGTATTACAGTTAACATTTTGTGTTTTTTTTTGTCTCTATTTCAGCGACTATTAGCTATACACGATTCAATATTGACTGATTTTGTGACCTTCAACTTATTGGTATGTATAATGCAAGAAAATCTGCGGATTTATATGTCAAATAAAAGTGTTCAATAAATTGAGCAATTAAAACATGTTCATTTCGACGATTTTATAGCGACTTTCAGAATTGTCAGGTTAGATAATTTAAAAATATATACATAACATGTATAATTAAAGTTATGTTCTTTAAAAACAAAACATATCCCACAAATACACTTTTTCAATAAAGTAAGCTGCTAAATTTGCATCTGTTACATATAAAACCTGTATTTAGATTTATGCTAAAAAATGATTTTTACAAGAAGGCAATTACTCATGAATAGAGCTGTCCGATGTGCCTGGAGTACAGCCACGGTCTTGCGCTGTCGTCACACGTGCCGATTTAGAAGTGATTTACGCTGCAGTTTTATTTGAAAGGTTAATGCGTGAGGTTGTACCTATAAATTATACATAATGTCAAACGCGCCAAAGGGTAAAAAACGACCGTACGCGGACACAGTGAATAAATTTATGCAAAATAATTTGTAAAGTTTGCAATCAAGACTTAATGTGCTGGCACAAAACAGATTGTCGTCGTCATATCAATACCGTGCAACATCAAAATAACAAAATGGCATGCCTTTGACAACTCAGTTTATGTGTGATTTATTGTTAATGTTAATAGCCTGTAATATTCCGCTACACATACTGGATAAACAACCATTTCGGGAGTTTTGGAATAAATACAATCCCCAGGTGAACTTACCAAGTCGTACATCGTTATGTAGATATATTCCAGCTGTTCGTGAAGACATTGTAAATAGGATTAAATGTGGATTAAAAAATACACGGCTCTGGTTATGTATTGACGAGACGACAGATTGTAAAAAAAAATTCTATTTTAAATATTATAGTACGTGTACTGGACCCTCTTAAACCAACATTTCCACGGCTTTTTATTATGCTGAATATTTTCAACAAATAAAAGCTGTGATACTACAGTTCAACCCTAACGAGGCTGCAGCTATTAGGGAAAGCCAGACAAGCTTTCAAGGCGTTTCCCTTGAAACAGATTTAAAAAGTATTAATAACAATTATAGGGGACTACACGACGCAATAGAAAAATTGCAAAATAGTTCGTTGTCGTTAGTGGAATCGCTGCAAATAGTGGACGACGTAAAAACACAGCTACAGGCTATAAATGACGCAAAAAATAATCGCGTTAGTGAAAAATTTGAGAGTGTATTACAGAAAGATCCTGATTTTAGCAAATTAAGACAAATTTGTGATGGTGCATCTACAACTTCGTTAAGTGAGTTCACAGATTGTTTTACTTATGCCTGTATTACATCCGTAGATGTCGAACGGTCATTTTCAATATACAAACATATTTTTTCACCAAAGCGAACATCGCTGACAGAGACAGCTGTAGAAACATACCTGATGCTATTATACTATAGATCTTCCCCACTTTGTGATGACGACAACCAAACTACTTCATAAATCTGTTTAAAAGGGTGAGTTTTATACAAATTTTTATAAAATGTAACATTATTGTTAAAATTTATTTCCATTTAATATACTTATTCAAGTATTATGATATGATGTAAACATATGAGTCATATGACGGCTCTGGCGGCCAGGTGACCTCGGACAGCTCTACTCATGAACCAACCAATAGGAATAAAATAATTAATAATAATATTAAAATTCTTTATTGAAACGTGTAAATAACATTTACAAAAGGAGGAAGGTATTGCATACAGGCATTTTTCAACCTCCCACTAAAACCTAAAACTAACTTAAATTAATTACCCAAAAAAGATTAGAGGTATAACTTTGAAGTATAAAAAGGTTAACAAAAATCAGAATAAATCATTTACATGACACACTGTTGAAGTAATAACTTTCGTTTTATATGCTGTTTAAATTGATAAAATGTAGAATGGGAAATGAAAATATCATGAAATTGATTAAGGAACTTAGGTGCTATATAAGAAAAACAAGATTCATATTTTGCAAAATGATTAATAGGGATGCTATAATTATGAAGAGTCGTAATATTTACATTATGTGCACGAGACTCTCCAAAAGATTAAACAAATGGAGTGTGTTGCTGTATAATATTATACAATAGACAGGAAAATAACGATTATCAATTTTTAATAAATTGTGACTTTTATAATAGGGTGAAATGTGATGCCTTCTGTCGATATTATATACATACCTTAAACAATTATTTTGTAAAATTTGTATTTTATTTTGAAAAGACATAGTTAAATGCAAGTAATATACACTACTGCAATAGTCAAAATTGCTTATAATTACAGAATTAACCAGTTTCCATTTGATATCTGATGGTAAAACATATTTAAATTTATAAAGGGTATTAAATTTGGCATAGGACTGTTTACACTTAGGTATCACATGTTTTTCAAAACACAAACGATCATCGAAGATGATGAAGATTTTTTGCAAAAGGTTTCAAGGCATTAGATCACAATTTAATTTCTGACGGGCTTACAAGTCCGTTTTCACTAATTCATTTAGCTATAGATGCCAGATTTTCATTTAGGGTCCTTACTGGCTCACTGCTATGTAGTGGATTGCATGTTATGTAGATCCGTGTGTCGTTAGCGTAAAGATGAATGTTACAGCTAAGTACTAGATAATACTTATCTTATTCAATTGTAAATATGACTATAAATTCATTCAATTAGAATTTTGTTTACCTTAGAACGAAGATAAAATTTTATTTGTAGCTGTTTTAAAACTTCGACATTTAAATATTAAAAAAAATAATATCAGCAGAAATCGAATAAGTTAGGTTATGTTGACGATCGAAAACAAATATTAATTAATCATTATAATCGTTCTTATTTATTTTTAACTTTCACCTGATTATGATGATTTTATTTGATTAGTATTGGAACGTGCTTTTTATTAAAAAATAGTAAAACATTTTACCGTTTTTAAATAATTTAAATTGTACATATTGAATAGCAATATTAAATTAATAATCATTTTCTTCGCAATTTATTAAGTGGAATATAAAATTTAATAAAGACGACCAAAAAATGCACAATTATTGAAAATATAATATATCTACAGGATGGGGCAATAATGCGTCCGACTTCGATATGTCAAGTTCTATGATAGCTAGAAACTTGATTTAAAAACATCAATAAACTAGACAAAAAAGTCTATAACCGACAATTATTTTCGAGTATACAGGGTGAGCCAAGACGATTCTACAGGGTCAATTAACATTTTTTTTTTAAATAGAGTGCCATGTATATCAGAACATTTTTTGAAACTTCTTTGTGGCGTCCTTTGATTCCTGTATTATTATTGACTCTCTCCCAACCACTAGGATGTAATGATTTTTTTGTTGAAATTATGCCATTTACACGTGTATATTAACACTTTAACTGCCAGGCTACTTAGATTGATTTGCTCCTAGGCCAATTTTTTTTTCTCTAAATCGGACCAAATTGGTATCTATATGTAATCTCAAGTAGAAATTTTCGTTTTTTAGACAATTTTGTGAAGATTCCACGTATTTTTGTCTGTGTGACAAAATGACTCACGCGGCATAGAATTCAACAAAAATCGACCCTGGGCCGTGTGTTTCATTTCGACGCACACAATTGTGCTTGACCTTACATCACTAGTTTGTGTCGTGCGCATGCTTGCGAGCGAATTTCAACAAATATTTTGATGACTGGCGTGTCTCAACGTGTCTGCATTTGCATTTCGCTAGTTTATGGTGTGATTTTTTGTGAGTTTTTTTGCGTTTTTTAGTTTATTGTAACGTGCCGGTATTTATTATAAGAGGTTAGAATATTTTGTTGATTATTTTTAGTTGTTTTGTGATTTTCAAAGTAACTGATTCAGTGCTGTTCAATAAAATGTCTTGGACAAAACAAAACAAAAAAAAACAACAAAAACGATTAGAAGAATGGGCAGCCGAATTATATGACGACGACCTGAATATGAGTAGCGATGAAGTGGACTGTATGAGCGACAAATTTTTTCAGAATATCGATGATTCAGACACTGATAAAAATTATATTCCAAGCACAATTGATAATTCTGTAGAAGAAAATCGTCGATCTACATAAAATATAAAAAAGGTAAATATCAAGAAATAAATGAAAATCGGAATTTTCATATTCGCTGATTTTAAGAAGCACAATCAACTCCCCGAGTTTGGCAAAAATTCGTAGAATAAATCTCGGTCTATCTGAAACTATAACAAAAAGTACTACCAAATTACTATTATTTTTCTTTCTTGTGTAAACCAAACATTTTTAGGTGTCCCAAACCAAGCAATACCTTCAGATTCTGAAGATCTACGTCAAGTAACGGCGATATTCCACTTTCCCGACTCATTCCAAAGGATATTAATAATGCACTTTTTCTAGATGGGGATTATAACTTGGAAAAACTCTTCTGGGGTTAACCTAAAAAATTATATTTTTGATACAGCCCATGGAATCCCCCCAAATGATCTAGAAAATCTTATTGATAAAAGAGAACTTGAAATAATCAAGATATTTCTCGACGATGGACTTATTGAACTCATGGTGCGTGAACAAAATCGTTACGCTGACCAAGTAATAATTAAAAAAAATCAATGATGAGTCAATAATATGAAATTCCCGCCTGAATGATCGGGTAGAAACAAGTGCAGTTGAAATGCATGTTTTTTGGGCATACTCCTGTGGATGGGCTTAGATAAAAAGCCTTCGTTATCTCATTACTGGAGTCGCACTGAGTTATATAACAGTCCTGCATATAAATTTATGTCAAGAAACAGATTTGAAATTTTACTTCGCACTTTGCTGATAATACGGTATGTCCGCCAGGAGATCGCTTATATAAAGTTAAAATTCTATTTAGCTATTTGGTATCCAAGGATCAAAAATTTTACATTCCATCAGAAATTGTGTGCACTGATGAAACTAGAGTACCTTTCAGAGGAAGGCTAAAATTTCGCCAATACATCAAGGAAAAAATACATAAGTTTGGCATAAAAACATTCAAGCTGTGCGTAAATGGCGCTTATACTTACAATATGAAAATTTATTGCGGCACAGAATCCGAAAATGATTGGGTGTTAGTTGCAGATAAAGTAGTTTTGGGGCTCATGAACAATCTACTTGATTCTGGAAGGATCTTATTTACTGACAACCGGTACACCAGTGTGGGATTGGCAAGAAAGTTAGCAACACGTGGAACTCATTTCGTGGAAATTTTACGAAGTAATCGTAAATGTAATCCCAAGAATGTCATCACAGCTTCTCTAAATCGAGGCCAAATCTTTGGCATGGAAAATGATGATGGCATTACAGTATTGAAGTGAAAGGATAAGCGTGATGTCTTTATGCTTAGTACCAAACACGGCATAGAGACAACTAATATAGGCCAGCGTTAAAAACCTGTCGTTATTATTGACTACAATGTTGCCAAATCATTCATAGATGTCTCTAACCAAAGAGCTTCTTATTTTTCGGCTTTTAGAAAAACTCTGAAATGGTACCAGAAGGTAGCAGTGGAGGCCTTACTGGGAACAACAATCGTAAATTTCCTTTTTCTTTATAATAAAGTCAATAGGAAAAAAATATCTATAATAAAATTCAGAGAAAATTTCTGTTCTTAGTTACTTCATTATTCTTAGCCCGCCGATGCTGGCAATATTGCAAGACCGCCATCAAACACTCACAAGTTAGAAGTTGCAGAGAATGACGATAAGTAGTCCGAAGTCGTTGCAAGAGCTGCTACACAAGATATTCTGAGGCGCAGGGAAGAAAATATGCAATAAAAATGGCCAAGACAGTTCGTTACATATGTGTCGCATATACTAAAACACCTCATATGTACAAAGATTGCTTTTAAAATTACACAAAATTTATTTGTAACCATTTTCGATTTATTGAACAATAACTGTAAAAAACCGCTGCCAATTACTTGGGGATCAGAACTTTCTCACCGTAGTAAAACTCGACCTGTGGTGGAGTTTATAATACAAGTAATTTTTGACGTTTCGAAAAAGTCACATTTTTTGACGTTTCAAAAAAGTCATATTTTGACGTTTTAAAAAAATTCACATTGGTGGAATGTCACTAATATTTTTTTTTAGACATCGGGACCGATTTTGCTCATCAACGAACTCAATCTCTCCCTTGACCTCTAGAATGTGTGTACCAAATTTGAAAGCTTTATCTCAAAAACTGTAGCTGCTATAGCGAACTACACAAACAGACACACAGACAGAAATTTTTTTCTGTCTAAAATTTTATATATCGTCATAATTCGTCGAGATTCCTCCAGAAATGCAATAAAAATGTTCAAAATTTTTTTCATGAATACATAACTTCCTCACTTTGAAGGCTGACGAAGTAATTCAGCAATAAAAATTAAAAATATGTTTTTTTGTAATTCAAAAGAAGATATTATAAAAAATGCTCTACATGTTGCCCATTTTGATTGACACATATTTCTATGCGTCTTTGGAATGAGATTTCTACTGTTGATAAAATTACCGGAGTGATACTAAAAGTATTTATTATCCTTTCCGTCTAATTTTGGTGTGTTGTTGGTGTAATGCTTTTATGGGCATCATGTAACACGCTTATTATAATATCTCCTCTTGAATTATTTGAAAAAATTCTCTTTTTTTAACTTTTATTGCTGAATTTTGCAGTTATTGTTCAATAAATTGAACATTGAAAAATGTTAGTTTTTCAATCCTACATCACATCATCCAAAAAATATACTTTTGAAAAAATTGAGAATATTCAGTTCAAAAAATTGTAAATTTAAAAATCCTTTTTGGCCACCCTGTATACTTTTAGGAAGTGAAAATGGCTGAGTGTCATTACACAGATGTCTCATAACTGGTACTAACATATATATTTTTTTTAAATCTATAGTTGGGATTGTAGTAATATTTTTAATATACACGTGTAAATGGTATAATTTCAACAAACAAATTCATTACATCTAAGTAGTTAGGAGAAAGTCAATAATAATATAGGAGTGAGAGGAGGCCACAAAGAGGTTTACAGAATGTTCTGGTATACATGGTATTTCATTTAAATGTTAGTTGACCCTGTAGAATCATCTTGGCTCACCCTGTATATTCGAAAACAATGTCCAGTTATAGTCTCTTTTGTCTAGTTTACTTATGTTTTTAAATCAAGTTTCTAGCTATCATAGAACTCGAGATATCGAAGTCTGACGCACTATTACACCACCCTGTATACATTAAGTTCAGAATACGTAAATACTGACCTTTTATTTTGTATCCAAATTAAAATAGTCTTGAAAATGTTTGAGATGACACAAAGATTAATGTACAAATTCACAAAATCACAAATATCCTCAAATAGTTTTCAGTTGTCAAAACAATACTTAAATAAAGAAAATATGGCAACACAGGTTCGGCCATATCACAGGGCGCATTATTTCATTGGTTAATCCAACCACTTATGGATATTGATTACATAAATAGTGTAGAATCATAGACAATAAAAAGAAATCCAACTTTTAATATAGTGGGACATCCCCATTAATACGTTCTTTAAATTTAGTAGTAAAATATGAGAAGTACATGAACAAGTCAAAACTGACGACTCGCCTTCGCCTTCGCCAAAATATGTAATAGTTTAATACAAGAGACCTGGTATATCCAGAGTTAGCATTTAGCATTCACTCAGGGTTGCCTACTTTTTGTTTTAGAAGTCAGGACGCTGAATTGCTGTAAAGGAGAAATAACGAGATCCAACAAATAAGTTTTTTTGAAAAACTAATTAAAAAAATAAAAATAAATTGTAAAAACTAAAAATACATCATAGATAAATCAGGTGTCGAAAATAAAAATTTAACATATATTTAGATTAATTTCTGGACATGATCTAGAAATTAACAGATGAGAATAAGATATGGTAATTTCATTAGGATATGATTTTACCTGCATGAAAATTCTGGTTTTCATCGGTACGCGGAACAATTTTCATAAAACCGGGACTGTCCCGACGAAATCAGGACGGTTGTCAGCCCTGCATTCACTGGACTAATATGGTTAAAAACTAATTTGATCCAGGTTAGAACAATTTAAGATGCCAAGCAGAAAATTGTTGCAAATGCTTATATAGGCTTCCAAAACTAAAGATATGCAAAAAATATGATTTTTTTTATGCCTTGTGAATATCGTCTCTATATTTTTTTTTTTTGCACAAAGTTATAAATGGGTCCTCCATGATTTTTTACATGGATTTCAAAAACATGTTGGAAATTAAAAAACGTCAATATGAGACAACAAAAACATATTTTTTTACAATAGATAAAATAGTATAGTTTCACAGTTATTGAAAGATGTCTTTAAGGAGAATACAATTATATGACGTATGTAGTAATGTTATTCAACTGTTTTCGTGATATGCCTACTTAACATATACGATAGTGAACACTTCCATAACATATTAAAAATATTAACTGTAACATTAATATTTTAAATAAAATGACGCATAGTTTAAGCATAGATTAAGATTAAATTAACATAGACAATTACTTCGTATATAAATATTTACTGCTCAAAGATCTGGACACCAAAAATTTTTCTAGCAACTATTCAGTATAAAACGGGATGCAGACGCTGAAAAAGGCAGATTAATTCATGAGCCCGGCCAGGAATGATCTCAAATATAATTTAGGTTAATTGTCAGTTGATTATTTGGTTGGTTCTTTCTATGTTTTAATATAAAGTTAGTCCTAAATCGAGAGACGTAAGTTAAGTACCTAAGTATTTGACCCCCAGCATCATTAACATTTTATGGCAACCTTTAACTTAAAGGAAGTTTTAGTGACCAGAAAACAAACAAAATATAAATATCAGCAATCCTATAATTTAAATGAAAAATTAGGTTTAATGGCATTCATATATCTCGATTTATATTTTCTGGAATTGCTGATAATACATTTTCTTGTCACTAAAATTCCCTTTAAACTAAAATGTTGATAATACTACTACCAGTTTCTTAACAGATAGAGTTTGCTCTGATCTGTGTAATCGTAAATTGAAAGACAGTCATTATTTTATACTGGAAGTTATCGTTGGTCATTAATCCAAGCGCCTTGCATCACTTTGATAGTGACAGATGTTAAGTATCATTTGAATTCAGCCGTAATTATTTTACCTAACTGTCACTTTGACAGTGAGTATTCGACACAGCTGTAATAATTTTAATTAACTGCAACTTTGACAGTGACATATGTCAAATATCATTTAAACCCTGCAATAATTTCAATTAAATGTCACTTTGACAGTGTCACACGTCAAGTATAGTTTGTTCTTTTGTCAACCGAAATTAATTTTACCAATCTGCATTAACAGCGGCTACATTCCCACTTTATTAATTCGTTACTTTTACCCCAAAATTATCTCCTCCTATTACATCTATATTAGTTCGTCGAATAATTTAGTGACTCTTTTGTATTTATTGTTTAATTTCCAATTGGAATGTTTGTGTTGCCGTCGTTGAATAAACCATGTTCAGTTGAAGTTTATGATCTTTAATTTTTTACCGACCTCTGGGGTAATTCCAGTGTAGTTACACCGAGTACAACAGGTCGCTAGTTCTCCAACCACAGAGAAACTATTGTCCATTTTGTAACCCACAATATAACTCCAATATTTTTAAAGTTAGGTTGTGCGGATCTCCACTATCTTGTTTATTGTTAAGTAGGCATATCTACACAACAGTTGAATAAAAGTGTGAAATATATCATATAAATTGTATTCTTTTGTATAGTTGTTTCAACAGCTGTGAAAATATACATGATGCTCCATTTAAAAAAATAACTGATTAGGAAAATTCTATAGTTTTCGGGATTACGTATGCTGACGAACACTTAAAATATTTCATAATATTAATAATAAATGAAAACCATCTTCGTCTAACAGTGATATGAAAAGCGCAGAACGTCGTGCATATAAAAATAAAAGAAATAGCGACAAATTTCCCCAAATCGCTTCATTTGCATAACTTTATTGTATTACTAATGAGCTCAAAGTTCATCATTATAATTGCATAACATTACGCGTGTGAACTGTATAAGGATTGACGATCAATTGTCCAATACAAAGATTTATTGACACGCATCTGTCACAATAATCTACTATTATTCTCAACTAACTATGACACATCTACATAAAATTGCACACTCAGGACAGAGATGCACATCGTGTAGCTGCCCGCAGTATGCTCGTTCGTCTTTCGATGTTGCACACGTGATTCACTTACCATCCAATACTTACCACATAAGTTTATCACAGTTGTTATGGCAATTGCTTCTTTAAATATTTTATTCCTGTGAATAAATGTAAAATTTTGTTCTATTCTAATTCTATTTAACAAATTTTAAAAAACAGAAGAAAGAACGCATACCTTTTGAAGAGATAGTGAGGGATATGTCAACACATAATAGTCCATGACACCAGTACAAAAAGTGCGTGGTCTTAACTTTCTGCCCGTTCTTTGTCAGTAGGTTGAGGAGGAAGAGTTGAACTATGGATCACAGCTCGGGGCGGTGGGAGCTGTCATGTGGTCATGTGACTTGGTAAATTCAAATTGAAATTTCACAACAGATTTTGAATTGAACTCTTTGCTGTTCATTTGATACAGGTTTCAAGATGTCTTAAAAAATCCAAAAACACCCTTAACAGCATTTTTGTGGTCAGGTATGGCGCCTAGGTTCAACTTCCGGAAATTCCGAAAAACATGTTTTGTGACCAATTTCTTTTGAAAATCGAGATATTGCTGAAACGTGGTGTTTATGAAGTTAGGATACTATTAACAGCATTTTTTTTGGCCACTGAAAGGGTCAATATACAAAAATGTTTTACCTCATTGACCCCTTATTCACTCCGTGTTTTAACAAACAAATTTTCAAAATAACCAAATTTATAGCTGTAATTTACTTTAAATACGCAAACGACTACATAAAAAATGCTCTAATGTGCAAACATTTTCATTTAAAAAGCATACATTTTTAGATTAAACAAACGTTTTTTGGACCAACGTTTTTGATATTACACCCTTTTCGAAAAACAGCTTACTTTGCAAAACACATTTTTGCATTTTAACCCTTTCGGAGACCAAAAAGATGCTGTTAATTAACTAATTAATTAATTAATTAATTAATTAACTTCATAATTACCACTTTTAAGCAATATCTCGATTTTCAAAAGAAATTGGCCACAAAACGTCATGGCGTGGGTGAGTCGTTTTACCATACCTGACCACAAAAAATGCTGTTAAGGGTATTTTTGGATTTTTTTAGGACATCTTGAAACATGTATCAAATGGACAGCAAAAAGTGAAATTAAAAATACGAAGGGAAATTTCAATTTGAATTTAACAAGTCACGTGACCGCTCCCACGGCCCCGAGGTATGACTCCTAGTTCAACCCTTTCCCTTCAACCTACTGATAAAGAACGGGCAGAAAATTGAGACCACGCACTTTTTGCACTGGTATCTTGGACTATAATATTTCTTTAATAATTGAATGGGTGACAACCAGACCAGCGTCCTGGTCTTCTATTGGCTTGTATATTACCTTAATACGCAACCTTAGGCGAAAATTGTGTAGTGGATATACAATCCTTCGAAGGAGATATAAGGCACACAGCTCCTACTCTTGAACAAAGAGGAGGTTTGGCTTTTCAGGTTGCGGATAGCTCGTTTCGTGGGATCGGAGATTAGCTTTGCTAGCGGAAATGGGCCGACGTTAAATAAGCGATTACCAAAAAATATATTTAAATTAATAAATTTGGTGCTTATTATTCGTCGGTATATTAGGATAATAAAATAGAATTTTTTACACAAAGTTAACGTTTCGATTTATTTTTAATTTTTTTTTCAGGACTAAAGTGAAATCATCTTAACTAGGTTAGGTAGTTCTTATCGTTAAAAATTTATTAACTGTATAGCTGCATAGGAAATGAAAAAAGAAAATGGAAAAATAAAAAAGAAATGACGCCTTATTGCACAAATTCGAGTTTTATCATCGTAGTACCGACGAATAATAAGCATCTAATAACACTTTAAATTATACGATTTACTTAATAAATTAATAAATAAATATTGAATAAATAACCAATTTGTTTTTTAATGTCAGAAGAAGAAAATACTTTTATAAAGAGGAACAAACATAGTTTTGAAAACAGAGAATACAAAAGACAAACATCTATCTGCGAGGTTAATCAAACAAAAGTTAATATATTTCATATAATATTAATATTGTTTTTTAATGTAGGCAGAATAAATGTTTTTCTATGCATCTCTTTTTAATGTCCGTTCCCTGAGATCTCTAGAATATAGGGCCCTAATTTAAATTTTTCCGATGGTCCCTTATAGTATCAGTCCGACCATGGTGGAAAGGCCTCAATTACCAAAAATCATAAGTATTAGCTCATATAAATCTAAACGTCTAAAGTCTAAAACGTCAACGTTTGATTTAGATTTTTTTACTTTACTCACTGAAATGGTGAATTATAAAACTGCGAAATTTTTAAAAAGTGGCCAGTCACAAACAACATTTATGTCAAAACTAGTATTTCTACTCTTTACACAACTACAAGCTTACGTCCAAAGATAATTCTTTAGAAGAATTGCGTAATTATTGTCACCAAGTGGGAGGTACAGTAGCTCTTAGATGCAATAACAATAAACATAAAATTCAGATCACAATGTGAGCACAGGTAAGTGAGATTATTCAGAAACATAAAGATCGTATATAAAATTCGTTTTTATCTTGGGAGAAGCAGTATTACCACAAGCACAGGATATTGTCTGGCGCAAAAAAAAATCCAAACGAGCATAAAAATAAACACTACTCGATGTAATTTTCTCGTGTTCAATCAATATATCCGTAATAAGAAGAAAATATTCTCAGTAACGCGTGCACAATGTGGTTTTATCGAAAAAACCACTAACTATCGACCTGTGTCATTTTTACAATTAACCAAATTATATATTTGTACTGTTTTGTTGGCGACCTGCAAGAAATCCTGTTGGTCCACTATTATTATTTAAGATTGTGTGTATAACCTGTTTATATATTAGATTTCTGGTATTGATGGGTAATACGTGAAATGGATTACGTTTTGCTGCTTGGGCTCGATTTTTCTTAGTGGAAGGAGTATTGTTTTTAAACACAGCAATGTATAGACAGTAGAAAATAATATTTATTATCCAGTAGACCACAGCAGACAGTATAATTAGAAGCATATGGGAAAAGCCAAAGAATAATGTGTGTTAAATTTAACATAAGTTTTTGCTTATATTTATAAAACAAAATATATTAAATACCTGGATAAAAACCATACAAATTAAGTTAAAATAACTGGTTAATACTATTCGAAATACTCAGACAAAAACTATGCTTTATGTTTATATGATAAGAAGAATGTTCACTATATCTGCAAATACATCTAAACAGACACGGTGCCATATTTTTGTAATTATTGCGAAGGTTTTCCACACATTTGTTTTTAATTTTCACAAAATTATATGTAAAATTATTAATCCCCCAAAACTAGCTGCATGGTCTACGAACCAAAACCAAATAAAGAAAAAGTGGTTTCCGAAAAATATTCACTTAATATTTAGTAAATTTTTTTGTATACATTAATTAATCTCCAGAACATTAAAGTCACTGTTATATCAGTATTACTTCTCGTTTTGTCATCTGGATTTTTAAAAATGTATTGGATTTTACACGGAATAAGTATTGTGATATTTTTAACGAATTAACGAATTCTCTTTAAATATGGAGGTAATGAGTGTGAGATTAATAATAAAATTTATTTCTTTTAAACTGAGAAAATGAATATTTTATATTTTTTGTGAAACCTTTTACCAGCCAATACATAATCGCAGATTATTCATAAAAACTAAAACTATAAGAGGTCTAAAGCAGACTCCTGTGTTTCCCCCAATTGTATATGTGGATGAATAATTATTAGACTTAGTTCCTTTCAAATAAACTACTTGATTTCGCTTTTAAAATAATTTTTATTTAATTTACAAATTTAATAAATAAAAACACGTATTTTTAATCAGTACATTTTTACTTTCTTATACCTAATATAAGGAAGTATAGTAATCGTGATTTTTTTCGTCATTGAGATTTTGATTGATATGTACGTTTTGAACCCTCCTGAATTTGTATGTGTGTGCGTGTGCGCATGCGCGTATGCGTGTGCGTGTGGGTGTGTGTGTGGGGCCATGATAACTCAAAAAATACTAATGGGAAAGTTTCCAAATTTGGTAATTAAGATTTTCAACAACATTTTAGGTCACATAAAATTTTGTGAATGTGGTACCACCAGAAGAAACATAATGAATGAAAGAAGAAAAAATGTACAATTTCGAAAAAATATTAAAAATTTTTTATTGCATTTCTGGACGAATCTCGAAGAATTATAATGAAAAAACATAACTCTATGAAAAAAAATCTGTCTACATGTCTGTAGTATCGTGATAGCAGCCACAGTTCTTGAGATAAAGCTTTCAAATTTGGTACACGTGTTCTAAAGGCCAAGGACAATGATATATTCGGTGATGGGCAACATTGGACAGCTGAAAGGAGGTCCACGGGACCCAAACTTTTTTTGTATTTGTCTTTACACAAAAATATATTCTTGTTGAAAGATTATAAATCATGTCTACTATATCAAGCCAATGAAATATATTTTTCAAGTACTTAAATAAAGCTGATGTAAACTGAAATTTTTTACACATTTGAACTCATAAATTGGGGTTAGGATAAATTTGGCAGTTTGACATATGAAATGTCTAATTTAGTTACAAAAATGTGAATGTCAGTAAGAAGAAATTATTATAATATATGACGAATTATTATTGACAGTATCGAACGACGCTGAAAATTAATTATTTAAAAATGTCAATGAAACATTTCAAGGTTCACTATTAAAATTTAATTGAGATAAGTGAAGAATTAAATAGAATGATTTTTTAGATCAGGATGATATATATTGATATATTATTTCTCCTGTGCTCCCCCCAAGTCTTCAGGACACAAAGTTCTTATGTCAGTTTTGAACTTGGTGATAAAACACGTTTAGAGTGTAATACAAACAACTGCAATTTTTGGAAAAACACATGTTTTTAAATATTGTCTGAACGTTATTTGTGGCACTTTCAAAATTTTTCTTTTTTTTTTTGGGACTTACTACCTCATGAATAATTCTTCGTTATCTAAAAAATATAGTTAGTTACCCAGTATGTTACTGAAAAAATAAACCTCTGCGCTTGTGATTTTACGTCAAAAGTTTAGTCAGAGGGTGTTCTTTGACAACTAATATGAGACACAAAAATAGTAATATAATTCCTTAACGTTTTTGAAAACAAAACTGTTCCTTTTTCAATTGTATTATTATTTTTTTA
The DNA here is from genome assembly GCA_029963845.1 of Rhamnusium bicolor. NCBI lineage: Eukaryota > Metazoa > Arthropoda > Insecta > Coleoptera > Cerambycidae > Rhamnusium > Rhamnusium bicolor. The sequence goes on along the minus strand of JANEYF010003302.1, from coordinate 31,972 downwards.
GAATAAGTCAAGCGTGAAACTTGACATATATTTGTTTATGTAATACCCATACATACTTACATAGAACTGTTGAACTTAAAAATTATGCAATATTATTTGTTCAATTCATCTTTTACCATTGGTAACCACGTTGTACCAAAATCTATAGAGCAATGAGGTAAACATGTTTCTTCATTCAATAATATTATTGCCGAATCCTTAATTTTTCTTTTTTGCTGTTCGCTTTATTCATTAAAATTTTTGCTCAATCACAGTTTATTCTATATCCATTTTCCCAAGCATGTTCGCAAATTTTCGATTTTTCAATTTCACTCTTTCTAATATAACTTTTATGCTCACCTAACCTTACACTGAGAGGTCTGGATGATTCTCCCACATAAGGTTTATTACACTACACTTACACGGAATACTGTAAATACAGTTTTTTTGATTTGAATGAGACACAAAAATATTAATATAATCCTTAACGTTTCGAAAAACGAATCTGTTTCATTTTTCAAAATTATTTATCTTTTTTTAGAATATGTCGAGCGTGAAATTTGACACATATATTTGTTTATATAATATCCTTAGATACTTACATAGAACTGTTGATACTTAAAATTTATACAATATTAATTTTGTTCAATTCTTCTTTTACCATTGGTAACCACGTTTACCAAAATCTACAGAGCAATGGGATAAACACGTTTCATCATTCAATACTATAATTGCCGATTCCTTAATTTTTCTTTTTTTCTGTCCGCTTCTTTCATTAAAATTATTGCCGATTCACAGTTTATTCTATGCCCATTTTCTCAAGCATGTTCGCAAATCTTCAATTTTTCGATTTCACTCTTTCTAATATAACTTATATGCTAACCTAACCTTACACTGAGGGTCTGGATGACTCTTCCACATAATATAATGTTTATTACACTTACACGGAATACTGTAAATACCGTTTTTCGAACTTTGCTCACAATTTACCGGTTTTGTTTTTGTTAAGTAACATACTGGGTGACTAACTATATTTTTTAGATAAAGAAGAATTATGCATGTGGTAGTAAGTGCCAAAAAAATAAAAAGAAAAATTTAGAGAATGCCACAAACAACGTTCAGACAATATTTATATGACATATTAATACATATTTAAGATTTTTGGAAAATTGCTACAAGAAATTAGCTGGATTTGAAAATAGCATCACTTTTTTATGCAAAAGTAGAGAAAACAACATAATTCCATAATTTTTACGACTAAAAGTACCCTTTCATAATTCAAAAACAACGAGAATTTTAGAAAAAGCCAGCAAATCAATGTTGAGAGAAAGAATACAATATCATAGGTACAAAAAGGAACTGTAGATTACAAAAATATATGATACAGAAAATTAGTTATGTCAAGAATCTGTGGAACCGGATTTTCAACATATGTACAATAATCTAATTTTTAGTTGTAATAAACAATTCTATTTACAAAAGGCTACGACGCATTTAAAAAAAATTAAAAATTTAATTAGGGAATAACAATTTGGTGAATTGCAGAATATGAACAATAATCCATTAGTTGACAAAACTATCATTAATTTGTTAAATAGAGTATTGAATATCGTAGACAAACTCATATTGTCAAAAGGTTTAAATTTTACAATAAACCAAAAAACGGTTCCAAAATTCGATATAATTGCAGCAACAGAAAAAACTGCACAAAATTTACCATTAGATGAAGGTAATGAATATCGCGTACGGTCAAAAATTGCATTAAAAAAGCAATACAAATTTAAAGATAATATAACTTTAGTAGAAAAACATTAAATTTCATCTTTGAATTAAGATGAAAGTATCAAAATTCTACCAGCTGATAAAGGAAATGCCACAGTAATTTTAGATTTTAATGTATATAGTGCAAAAATTATGACACTAATAGACGAGGGACTTCATGCAAAATTAAATAAGGATCCAACAAAATCAGTTGAAAACAAGATTTACAGAAACACAAAAATGAATTTAACAATTTTGAACGCTGAAAGCTTACACCCCATTACAATAAACCTGATTTTTATGGCTTACCAAAAATACATAAACCAAATTTACCGATTGTTAGTTCAATTAATTCTCCTTGTCATAATTTAGCAAAATATTTACTGAAAATTATTAATTCACTTTCTGGTAATACCGAATCTTATATCAAAAATACTCATCATTTTTTGGAAAAACTTTATGCAATTAATATTCATGATAGACATTTAATAGTGAGTTTTGATGTAGTTAGTCTTTTTACTAATGTCCCAGTAGATAAAACTTTGATAATAATTAAAGACAAATTGCTAAATGATAACAATTTGGCGGAAAGAACTAAACTCAGTGTAAACAGATGTAATGGAATTATTGACTGTTAGTATTAAGAAAACTTATTTTCAATTAGGTAATGAATTCTAGCAGCAGAATTTCGGTATGGCTATGTGATCTCCATTACCTCCTATATTAAGTAATATATTTATGAAGGATTTTGAAAATAATTATATAACAAATTATGTACATAAACCAATTATTTGGTGGAGATATGTCGACGATATTTTTGCAATTTGACCTTATATTAATGAGTTATTATATAATTTTTTAGAAAACATTAATGATAAAGAACCATCAATTAAATTCACTTTGGAAGTAGAGTAATAATGAATTACTCATCTTGGATATTTTGGTTAAAGAAATTGATAACAATTTGACTAGTGTATACAGAAAAATAACTCATACTAATAGATATTTAAATTTTAAATCTAACCAGGCAATTAATGTTAAAGGGTTTAAATATTTCTAGGACAGGTCAAAAATAATTACATTTTAATGATCAATATTAAATTATGGGAAAAAATGTATTAAAGAGGTATTAATAATTAGAAGCATAGGACCTTTTGCTCGGGATGTTTTTGGATACTTAATTTGACATAAAATAACACTTACCTACGTAGAGAATACTATTCTGGATAAACCTTCTTTGTTTCTTATTTCTTCTTTTATCTATTTCTACTAGTCTAATATCACTGCCACATCGCTACTAATGACTGAGTAATGACTGTGATTGAAAATAAATTGACTATGTTGCAATAACATTTTCAAAGTAACTATTGTTGATCTCAACTGATTTAGATACATATCGTGATATGAATGAATCGTCAGTTTAAGATTCATCTTATGTCTAGTTGTTTTTGACCGTCTGAGTGTTAATTACTACTAATATTTTAGCATAATTATTTGAGTATACATAAAGATACCCAATAGTTTTATGCAGCGCCAATCAGTGTTGTCAGAATTTTACTAACCCCCAGTATTATCAACATTTTAAAGTGACCTTTAACTTGAAGGGAGTTTTATAGACCAGAAAGCAAACAAAATATAAATATCAGATAGCAATTCTATAATTTAAATGAAAAATTAGGTTTAGTGGCATTCGCATATCTCGATTTACATTTTACTGGAATTGTTAATAATACATTTCCTTGCCACTAAAACTCCCTTTTAGTTAAAGGTTCCTTTAAAATGTTGATACTACAGGGGGTAAGTAAGGTGTTAAATGTAGGTAGACATAAAAGTAATGAATTGACACATTTGCGGAGCCTAGTTATCATTCATAGACAACATTTTTCAGCGTTTCTTCAATAATCAAATTAATATTTGAAACCACAGAAAAAGTAAACAGTTTTTTTTGTTATAAATATTTTATTTAAGGATTGTCACATATATTCAAAAACTAATAGTGAGGTAATGAAGTAATTCCTCTTGTTATTAAAATAATATTCTGCATTCCAATTAGTTACAATTGAAAATTAGTTTAATTGCTGTACTTGGAAAATTGTCAATTTATTTCGGTGGTTTATTTTCGTTTGAGGTCCACTCCTTGTTTCTAAGCATTTACATTCTAGCCATCACCGCACATATAAATTCAAATATCCTTGTTTTCAATAGTAAATACAGCTACGTTTACTTTAAATGACTGGAGGGCGCTGGTATCAATGTGTTATTTGTGGCCATGCGATGGGGGCCTAAGCCTATTATTGAAACAGGATGGCCCAATGGTATTAAAATGATGTATAATACAGACCTCGGAAAACCAGTAGGAAGTCCACCCCATTTTTTTTGACTCTTGTATTTGGGTTTTCCCTCTTCGTCATGGGTAGCCGGGGCGCTTTTTTTTTTTTTTTTAAAATTAATATAAAAAAGTGTTTGAGGAATTATCCTCATTATAAATACAAGGGGAAAATTAAAAAAAAAAATACAAACATTTATAACTTTTATATAAACAAAATACACCACTGTAAAACAAAATAATATTTGTGCTGGTAAAAAAGATTTATAAACTTAAATAAAAAAAAGCACCATAATAATAAAAAATAAAAAAATACATAATATTATAGTACGAAGAAAATGAACCCTTTTAATAAAAAAATAAAATACATAAACTTTACTCTATTAAACAAACGGAGGCATAAGAACGACATACTAATTTCAATAGATAGAAAAAAACTCTTTGAGCTAACCTGTTTCAATAATAAGCTTGCTCCGTCACCGAAAGCAGACATGGATATTAGCGCCCTCTGGTCATTTTAAGTAGACATAGCCGTACATCATTGAATGACACTTGAACGGATTTTAAATTATAAGTAATAAAGTGTACGTTAATCATCATCTTTAGGTGTACCTACCTTTATTCATATATACCTAATATATTATCAGCTTTGCTTTATCTCACTCATTGGTTAATTTAAATACAACGTAATCAAAAAAGAAAGGAATGCAATTTTCTACTTATCGTATATTATCTCCTAAACCTTTAAATTTTATATAACATCTCATGAGTCATGACAGTAAATTTAGAAACACATGTATTCGCGTTTTATATAAGTCTATAGGGTAAAAATGTATGACATTTACTTGTATAATCTGAAAGCTAAAAGAACTTTCAACTGATTTTATAATAATATAGGTGAAAGTATTATACTGTTTTTTTTTTTTTGGTTTCAGAATTAGACAAAGCCGAAAGTATGTAAAATATTTATTAGACTTTTATAAAATTTGCGTTTTTTAGTACAGTTAATTCAATTTTTTAATCATATTTTGTTTAAGAACACGACTGGTTGACTAGACACGACTAGTCATTGTATGTTTTATTAATATGTACAGGGTGGGATACTAATAAACCTCTCGTAAATTGTGGTCACTTTATACAGTATAATAAGATATAGTGAATCATTGGTACATGAAGTTTTAAGATTGCTTTTCCTTGAAGTTTTTTTAAATATAAACAATATATTAAACTATACCAGATTTTAAGGAAAAATAAAACATAACATGCTAGAGAAACAAACGGTTAAGAAACTATAATAAAAATTATCAAATGTTTTACTTTTCTTCAAAACTCAATCGTCGGTGAACCAAAACGGGCTAACTGAGTCAATCGATAAAATAAAAATGAAACTTTGTGGATAAGGACTTTCGACGGTACTCCTTCATTTAAAAAAAAGTGAAGACTCTCGGGAACCGGCCGCCATCTTGGACAATGGCTCCCTTTTCGCAGTTTCTCACAAATAACTCGGCTAATATTAAATTTATCGATTAGAAGAGTGTTATGGGATTTGCGTTCTGAAAAGCCAAGGCCACCAGACAAATATCTGTTAGGTGATGATCATCAGTAAAATTGGTTTTGAAGCGTATACATAAAAAATGTGAAATGAAAAACAAGTCTCCGATAATTTTAATATTTATTCAGCAACTATGATACCTAGAACAACCCGCTTGGTACTATTTTGTCCGTAATTTAACAAACTTTAATTTTGATAACTGGCTTCTAATAGATAAAGTTAATACTAGCCGAGATATTTGTGAAAAACTATGAAAAGGGAGTCATTGTCCAAGATGGTGGTCGGCTCCCGATAGTCCTCACTTTTTTTTTAATGAAAGAGCACCCTCGAAAATTCTTATCCACAAAGTTTCATTTCTATTTTATCGATTGACTCGATTTTTTCCGGCGACTGGGTTATCACTTGAATATCCTAAAGCCATAATAAATTTAATAGCATACTATTAGAAAAAATCGTACAATTATTGAACCATTTTGTTTATAGTTTTAATTGGATCGGTAAAACAAATATAGTAAGAAGAATCACAAAGAAAATTTGATTTTACGCCATTTGTAAAAAATTACACTTCAAATTGGTCTTAAAAGAGTGACAGTAAAATCCTTATATTGACAAATTGCGTATTATTAACAACTGCGTAAGTGATGGACGTGCAAGTGACAATATTATACGGATGCAAATATTACGTCTTTACCAACTAGCACCAAAGTGACGGGAACTGGCATCGGAACTTTAATAAAGTAGGCATTACATAACTGTCACTAAATTTGCGACTTTAGTGTAAAATTCACCTTATGGTAAACCCATGTAGTAACAATTACATAAGTTTTACTGAATTCAAGTAATGCATAGTTATTACACTTTCAAGTACTGCTGCAGTATGTGGAACGTTGTGAATGCAACTCTGTATTACATTAAAGCATTTTCAACTTTAAAATGAGAATTAGTAGTAATGCCGACTACACAGCGTTACCAAAGAATCACTTCAAAGTAATGATAACTGAAAGTATTTTATTTAAAGTTCCTGTAAAGTTGTCGGAAAATTTTCTTGAGCTTTAAAGTTCTGTAAATTATTAGCGACATTAAGCCAACACTTTCTTATTCGGAACTAATTGAACATGGTGCCGAAAAGCAGTAAAACAATAATAACAATTTTCCGACATTCATCGACCTTTTATAGAAAAGTTATGTTACAGTTAAGTGAAGTTATCAATTTAACAAATTATTTGATTGATGCGGAACCGGCTTTTATTCGTTGAAATAGATAAATAACCAGGTTAGGAAAATTGTCGGGAAAATCAGACAATGCAGCGAAGAACCAACAAATGTTGAAGTAAAGAATGTAATTGATTGTGATTGTTTGTGATTTACCATTAATTGTTATTAATTAAAATTTCGACCATTGAACAAATTCGCAAAATTCAGACAAATGAATAATTTAGGGAAGTTGCAAAATTTAAGAATACGTGAATGATCAGATGACAGAAAATGTGGATAATAGTGTCAACTTTGGGCAATCGAGATTTTCGCCACATTGAATTTTGTTAGTATTGAAGGTAAATCCTCGAGTTAATCATTTGTTTGATTTTCGCTAATATCACTTTCACCTGTCATCTGTTGATGTTTAGTCAGTCGTTAACGTGTTGCCAATCCCAAACAATAAAATTATTTTTACCTATACTCCATTCATTTCATATAAAAATAAAAGATTCTAGCATAGGCGCGAGGATACATTTTGTGAATTTATATATTGATTTACGTGCCTATGCTAGAGAATTATGCACGGCTGAAAGTCGTTCTGCGAGCCTAGGTAAAAAAAAATTGTCTTCTCATATGATATGAATGGAGTATAGATTGGATCAGCCAGCTCTATCAACTTAAAAGTGAGGATTGTAAAGTACGGAACTTTGCAGTAACCTTTTCGTAATAGCGTAGTAGAAGCCAGTTTAAAGCAACCAAGAAAATTACGTCAATCGCCACTTTTACTATTATTGAATGATGATGCCATATTGACAGATAAAAATATAATTTTGAAAACCTTTTTTTTTTATTAAATATGGTCATTTGCAAACATCTTTAATAAATAGATCTTTATTACTTCATAACACATAAGTAAAAACATGTTTTCCATCCAAAATTTGCATTTTCGAGTCTACACATAATTTTTAAACAATTTTTTTTTCGAGAAAACAATTTTTTAGAGAATGCGTCTTTTTTATCGAAGTACCATGTAAACATTTTATAGAAAACAAGTAGTCGTTTTTATTTCCACACAAAGTGAATGTAAAATATCATGATTTATTACCTACACATATTTCATTCAATCGATTTAACTTGGACATATTGCCTTTAAACTCACAATCAGTAAGTCCGATTGCAATACATTATATTTTGCATTCGAACGAGAGAGAGAGAGAGAGAGAGAGAGAGAGAGAGAGAGAGAGCAAAATATAGTTTGCTCTCGTACCACTAAAGGGCTGTTCCAAAAGTCATTTCTACTATTTGGTTAAGTTCCGTTCACGAATAACCTAGTTTTCAACACGTAACAGTGATGGTTCCGGAATAGTAATTATTGTTACGTAAATAACTATTCCCTATTTTAGTGACGTGCTTGGTGGACGGATCGTTCCCATTACGTAACGGTCGTTAGTTGCGGAAACCTTTAAAATTCCACTGATGGTAGCTACTACGTAGAGACTACTAAATGTGCTTTTTGGGTTCGATGTAAAACGTTCATTTTCAAAATCCGCCTTAATATTTATATCCCGACGTAGAAGTTTAGCAGAGAATACTAGAAGGTTTATTAATGATCGAAATGTACGCTGATAATAATAAACAACTGTTAATGGATATGTTATAGTAGAATAAGTCTTTGTAAGTTACACCATGCCCATCAACGACCCCAGTCAATTTCTTATAAAACGAGTATGATGAATCTAACAGGAAGCAAACAGCTTTAAGAGACTATCATAGAAAATCAATAAATTCATTAATATCTGTTCAATATAACTTTCTTCTGAAATCGTGAGAATCATCATTATGATATATAGATATCAGTCATGATAATATGATGTATTTTAGTGTGGATAATTCCTCCGGGTTATTTCTGAAAATTTAACTGTTTTAATTGACTACAAAGAATTAAGATAAAATATCTGTCTAACTAGCTTGATTAATTATGCTTTTTCTAAAAGGCCCCGAAATTATTTATATCATAATAAAAGAAACAGATCCCCGCTAAGTAATATGGGTGGTATATTAAATTGTTCTAAAGAGTTCATCGACATACAAAAACATTTAATGTAATTAGCTGGTAACGACAAACTCATTACCGTCTCAACTACTTGTATTCTGCTTCTACTCTAATTTTTCACCTGTCAAAATATAAGGAATTAACAAATACAATAATTAATCATTATTTATGAATAATTACTAGATGGTGTACCTCAATTAGCTTGATCGTTTGTTGACTACCTTATTTATAAAAACTAATTAATCAGCGATACTTTATAGAGGAAAAGAAAGCAAAATAATAGCGAAAGGAACTGGCCAATTAAGGATGACACTAATATTTCAACAACTTGAGGGTGGTCTACAATTAGTTTGGGGCGCCGCAGAGGTTTTTTCGGTTGCCTTTGATATTTCTAATGACACTCTTTATTGTGACATCCGGTACACCGAATGACATATTCATCCGAGATCATTGGTTGCCGCTTTAAATATAGTTTAGAAGCAATTTCTTTGTCTTTTCTAGAGATATCGTGAGAAACATGATAGAAAATTGCACAATTGCTAGAAACATTTCTACAGTTTCAGTTTTTATGTATTATGTAGCGTGATCGTTTATTGGCGTATTAATTTTTTTAATGAAGTTGTAACGCAACATGTCACAATACTTGTCGATTGAATTTGTCACTGCTCCGTCATCGCGTATTTTACCATGTAAAACCTTTTGCTTCTTGAGTTGATAATTTGACAGCCACCTTACGGAGAACAAATGTTTATATATATTTGAACAATAATCATGTGGTCCAGTTTTTTTGTTATTTTTTTTTTGTGACAAGAAAAATTGTTCATTATGAGGTAAGTTCGGAATAACGGCGCAGATCTGGAGTGGAACGGGAGCAGGTACAATAGGGAGTAAAATGTTTTCAAACAGAGTAGTAAAAGAGCGTTCTGTAGAAAAAGAACGCGGAAATTTTCATTTATGACTACTTCTGTCAACTGTAATTTACTGTCAACAATTTACAAGTCTAAAATAAATATTATTGTTATGATGTCAGTAAATAACCGCAAGAATAATGAATAGATTATTAATACCTATTATGTACAGTGCATACAATATGTTTTTTGAAGATGACTCTGACAATGAATATTCAGAAAATGAAATGTTTTTTTGCCGAAGAGGTTATACCTAGAATGAGGTCTCACCAGTTCAAACTACACTTTAGAATGGATCCCGAGACGTTTGATGATCTGCTTTCTAAATTACATGAAGTTTATATACCGAAAGTTAAGGGACACCCTGAAATTTGTTTTGAGAAAAGTGCTTTGTTGACTGTCTGGTATCTTACAAACATAGAAAGTTTTCGGTAAAGTATAGATATAATTATAATGATATAATATAAGAATTATGATTATATTATTTACTTATTGCAGAGGAATTGCGCTATGATTTGATGTCAGCAAATCTACAGCTTGGAATGCAATATATAGAATCTGTAAAGCACTGTTGGATGTAAATCGTATTCATAATATAATTGCTTGGCCCTCTGCAAATCGAGCAGCACATATAAGTGATCATTTTTACAGAAGATATGGTTTTCCAGGTAAGAACAATCGTTATGTAACATATGTGCTAAATTCATTTAAACTTCTTACAGGTATAATAGGCTCAATTGATGGAACCCATATAAAAATAACTGCCCCAAAAGATAGTCATGTTTCATATATCAACAGGAAAGGATACCATTCAGTTTTACTTCAAGGAGTATGCGATTATAATAAATTATTCATTGATGTATATGCTGGTGAAGCTGGGTCTATTCATGATTACACTTTATTTTTAAGATCTGATTTGTCACGAAGGCCCGATGAAAATTTTTATAATGACACTCATCTTATAGGTGATCTTGCCTATAAATTAACCACAAAATTAATAGTTGGTTTTAAAAATTTTGGACTACTTACAGATAGGCAAAAAGTTTTAATAAAGTTTTAGCAAAAGCCAGAGCTGTTATTGAAAATGCCTTTGCTCTACTAAAAGGAAGATTCCGAGGATTAAAATTTATAGAGACCATTAGGCCAGATCTATTGTGCTTATTAATTATGTCAGCTTGTATATTACACAACTTATGTATATTGCACAGAGACTCTGCTGAAGATATAGTACGGATTGAAGAACAAGTAGCAATGGAACGATTATTACAGCCTAATAATTTATTAGATGTGTTTCCTTTAGATGAAAATAACAGAGCACAAATTAAGAGAAACAATATTATGAATGGTCTCAGACAAGAACGAATTAATTAAATCATATAATAAACGTGAACAGAATTTCTGTTTGGAAATATTTTAATTTTATGTTTATTGTTATTATTTATCCCTACATATTCTACTTTTAAAAGGTGTATACTATACACTATATATTATTTTTCGTACTATACTCTGCGTAATATAAAAAATAATAGATACTTGACCATTTTGTTGTAATAAATGTATTTTATTTTTAAAAGCAATGTATTTACCCATTATAAATAAATGAAATCAACTTGTAATAAAACATTGTTTATTCTTAGATATAAATATACTCGCATAAAGTTCTGCTCAAAAATAAAACAATTTTTCTTTTTACCAGCCATTATTTACATTTTGTTTATCATTTCTTGAAAAAAGGTCTAGAAATTTGTCTTGCCGTGCCATTTTCTCCTTATGGCGATCATTGGCATTGGGAACACATTTTCTTTTTTTTGAAAATGAAGAATTGTAACCTGATGAGGACTCTGGCCTATTTTCAGTATCGTTATCGGTACAATTCGATTCTGAAGTTTCAGTTCGAGTTTCAGATTCGGTTATATTAATATTACATTTCAGTCCTGAGTTACTGCTGCATGTGGCTGGGGGATGTATTTCGGGTTTTTTCCCTAGAACCATATCCATAGCATTGTAAAATTGCCATCTTCTTCTGTGGTTACCTGAAGTGTTATTTTTTATTTTAAGGCTCTTGTATGTTCGTTTTAAACCTTTCCATTTTGTTTCAACATTTTTTTGTGTAAATTCGTTTTTCTGTTGAAACATTCTATTTAAATCAACCGCAATTCTGGACCAAACATTTTTTTTTAAAGTAGTCTCAAACAATTTGTCGTATTCTTTAACTAAATCGATTAATGCGAGTATTCTATTGTCAGACCACAGCCTTTCGTTGTTATCCTGATCAACCTCAACTTCGGATTCATCTAAAAATTGTCATGTCATATAAAAAATTATTTTTTTAGAAGGGTAGGTTACTTACCATTATCTTGAGCTTCACCTATGGGATTTTCAGTATATTCACTATTTATCAAATTTATCTCGTATGCAGGAACCCACATTTGAGTATCAGTATCTTGAAAACAAATTACCTATTTATACAAATATGAAAATAAATATAATGAAGAAATGACTTACCAGTATCAAAAACTAAAAGATCACCATTGTCATTATAAATAACTTTATTATTAGCATCGGTTATACTTATTAAAGGCATATTTCTAGCTAAAATTGTCACAACCAAATGTGTTATACGTCGTCGAAAACCGAATTACCCACCAAAAAAAATGACGTTTTTAGGTTAGGATGAGCTGTGAAGCGAAGAGTTGCATTTTTAACTCCACCATCAAGTACTGTGCATTAAGAGCAAACACTTTTCACTCCACTGTACAATGCAAAACGCTAAAGAGAGTTGCACTTATCCTCCTCTGTGGCATTAAAAAAACCGTTCAGAGTAAATAGTGCCTAGGGTGTCACTCTTTCCGTATTTACCGAACTCAACTTTGGTGTTTGTGCGTGAGTTGTTTCAGGACGTTAAAAAGGGGGTATTGGATTGATTTAGAACTTTTAGAAGATAGATCTGCTAGAGCTGTCAATTCGATATCGAGAATCCAAGGTAAGGATGGCTTGTTAATTTTTAGTAGACATATAGAACAAAAGGTACCTCGAATTTTTATTTGATCAACATTGGAACATTTCATTTGGTCCTCGAGCCGGGATAGAACGGTCCTCGTTGGATTAAAAACTAGTTACAGTTAATTTTTTATTGATTGTTCACTAGGAAAATAACGTTTGCATAGAGTTATTTTACAATATTTTGGTATATCTAAATATTTATTGTTTTGCATTTAGTGGGCAAGGTCGTTGCAACATTATTATTACCTGCGTTTACTATTATTTTGCGTGCTCACTATTTTTTTTGTGTTTTATTGCTGCTTTGTATTCTTTGAATTTTATTGAACAGTATAACTTGTACATTGTGTTGACAAATTTTTGAGTAGGTACATTGTAACCTAGAGTATAACTGTCTATAATTATGGCTCCAAAGAAGGAAACATTTTTAGCTAGACAAATTGCACCTTGCAAATTGAGGACATTTTTGAATTAGCATGTGATGCAAGTATTAACAAGAATTTGCGATTTTTATTTAAAGTAAAATATAGAACTTTAGAGACATTGTACAAAGAGTTTAAAGATTTGAATTTAAAAGTTATTACCCAGACCGATGACTCTGATTTGCCAGCACAAGAGATTCGGAAACAAGTTGAGAATCAATATTTTGAATCATGTGTACATTTTGGAATCACTTTCCCCCTAGTGTTAGAAGCACCTGTGCTTGAATCAAAGTCAACTGAGTTTGAAAAGTCATGTTTAACTGTTAATCTACCTAAATTAGAACTTTGAAAATTTTCTGGCGATTTACTCTCTTGGCAATCATTCATAAGTCTTTATGACAGTTTATAGTACACAACCAAAGACAGCTTTCGGAAATTGAAAAGTTTCAATATTTATTGCTTTATCTAGAGGAAGAACCTCTTTCTTTAGTAAAGTCTATTTCTTTAACTCCGGAAAACTATCAATTAGCTTTTAAAACAGTCATTGAGAGATATTCAACTAAGCGTATATTAGCTAGTAGTCACTGGCATATTTTGAAAAATTGTCGTCCGTTGACCTCCGAAAACTCGAAAGGATTACGTTGTCTTGTAGATACATTTTCTCAAAATTTTGCCATTTTAGATACTTTGGGTTTTGACATATTAGCTTGGGATTTTATTGTTGTCGATTTGTTAGAGGACAAATTACCTCCTGCCATTCGTAGACTTCGAGCTACGTGGTGATGCTTTGGAAATTCCTACCTATTCACATTTGAAGGATTTCCTATTAAAACAATGTGTTGCTCTAGAAACTATTGCTACCTCGAAGGTATCAACCAATATTACATCAGGTTTCAAATCATCTCCTGTAGGAGACTTGGTTGCTAAACCGCATTTTCCATAACAATCAAAAGGTTCATATTTTAAATCTAATTCTTTACTTGTACAAACTACTTCCTCCAGTGATTCACAAAATTTAGTTTCGAGATCTCGTGGTGGGCGTAACATTTGTTAGAGAGACCATTTAGTATATCGTTGTTCTCAGTTTCTGTCCATGACACCTAGGGATCGTCATGCGGCTGTAAAACGTGCTCGTTTGTGTTTTAATTGTTTGAAAGATTCTCATGGTGTGGCTTCTTGTCCATCTCAAGTTTCTTGCTCTAGCTGTGCGAAAAGACATCATACGTTATTACATTTTCTCATTAATAGTGGTGATTCTCAAATTGAAACGTAGACTAGTTCTTCGAATTCCTCTGATAGTCCTGTGTTACATACTCAGATAGGTAAAACTGTGTTATTGTCTACAGTTATTTTGGAAATTTTAGATGTGAATGGTTAACCTCACTGTGTGAGAGGCCCGTGTGATCCTGGTTCAAAGGCAAGTTTTAAGATCGACAATTGTGCTTGTAGACTTCATTTACCTCGTGTTCGTTATTCAATTCCTATTGCAGGATTAGGACAGATGTCACCAGATCTGCTTTAAGTGTATCTCGTTGTTTGATCAGACCTCGTGGCTCTTCGCACCTGCCATTATCTTTGAATGTTATTATTCTCCCTACAATTTGTTCTGATATGCTTTGAGCTACCTTATCTACTTTTAATATAGTTCACTTGAAACCATTTCAATGGGCCTTTTCACAGATTTTTTTATTGCTTTATGTGATAGTGTTTTATAAAAAAAACTTATCGTATTTTTTTGAGCACGATTTCTATCGGAAAAAAAAATACAAAAGTGCGGAAATAAAGCACGCGCTTTTACGTGACGTAACGCAACCCACCTTAGTGACGTCAAAGGGACTACGACCTTGAACATGACACATCGGTGTATTGCAAAGTTGGTTCTCTGCTTTTTGACAGTTGACGTCGAAATTGACTTTGACAGTCGTTTCTTTTTAGTTTGGATTGTTGTGTGTGGAACATGTTTAAAAAGAGCTTTATACCAACATGTACAAATAACAACATGAATTGTCAAATCAAAATTTTCGTTTACGTTCCACCAGATGAAAATAGACGAAAAGCATTGTTTAAAATAGCCAAAGTTGATAAGCAGTTGACGAAAACCAGAAACATTTACTGTTGTGAAGATCATTTTGATGTAAGAAAAGTAGTTGTATTTAGAAATTGATGCTAAATTATTGAAATTTTACAGTTAAAAGAAGATTCAGATTCACATAAGCAACTGCGTTGTCACCGTACGATGCTCTTGTTGACCTGGAAATTATTAGACATTAGTAAGTATAATTGAAATAGGAAAAAATATTGTAACAACAATTGCGTGTTAAAATAATGGTAGTTCCATTATATTTATAAATAAATTACACGAAAATAAGATTACTAATAACTTACCGTTTTGTTTTAATATTCCTGACTTCTGCTGATAAATAATCCAAATTTGACATGTAAAACTCGTCCACCATAATAAAGTCAACTTTCGGCAGATTTTCTGCATTTCCTTTAGAAAATCCTGGCATTATTGGAAGAAAATGCTTCCAATAATGTGCAGAAACAAAGCAAAACACAATTCGTAAATGAACACACAGAACATAACCACAAAACTAACCGTAAACAATGTAAAATATGTCAGTTGTGGTGTGATGTTAGTAGTATTAGGCGTTCTGGCAAATGCTACCAACATGATTCCGGTTTGTGTGACGTCACTCAGCGTCAAGGTCAAATGAGTGTTCAAATTGCCATAATAAATGTTTATTTTTTTATTAAACAATAGGAGACTTATATTTCAAACAGAGTTGCACAAGGTGAATATCTATCAGTTAGCTTTCAAATAAACATATTTATTTTGAGATTTAAGAAGTAGTGAAAAGGCCCATTGGCAGATCCTACCTGGAACCAACCTGGTGCTGTGGATATTTTGTTAGGTGCTGACATTTATTCTTCAATTGTGCTTCCGGGTATTGAGCAAAATGGTGATAGTTCTCTTATTGGTATTCATGCAATTTTTGGTGTAATGTTAGTTTATATAGTTTATATCAGTAAAAACTTTTACCGATAATATTTAGATTTTTACCGGTACGTCTAATAAGAATTGTTATCCATTACTATGAAAATACAGTTGCTTTCCAAAAAATACAACTAGATTTTCGTCTATGCTAATAAATCGTCAAAAGAATTAACAAAATTTATTAGTTTATTATCTCTCTTTTGGATGAAAAGTTCTTCAGGATAACATAAAACATTGTACAAAAACATAGATAACTGAGCGAACGATAGCGATGCTCGCATATTAAACCCTACATAACGGTCTTGTAATATATTATTATACGTTTTGTAAAACACTTAGGCGACGTCTCAGTGCACTTATTATGTACCAAATCAAGGGTGGCACCACTAAAACCTGTCACATTACCTCGGTTAAAGCCTTGCGGAGCTCTCACATTAATTAGATTAGCAAAGCGAGTTGTGCATCATGGGATAAAAAATTTGATCAGTTAGTTTTTTGGACAGACTCAACAATCGTATTGCGTTGGTTGAAAACTGATTTGAGTAACCTAAAGCTTTTTGTAAGTAATCATGTAGCCGAAATACAAGAATATTCCATATTACATTTTTGAATCATATGTCTAGCAAAGAAAATTCAGCAGATCTTTTAACCAAGGGAGTTAATCCTAATCAAATGAAAATCTTACAGTTATAGTGGCACGGTCCTTGTTGGCTTACGCAAAGTCAAGCTAATTGGTTAAGTTCAAAAGCGATAGAATTACCTGAATTAAAAACTCGTTCATACACAAGTTTTGATTGCAACGCAGTACTTTTTGAAAATTTCTCTAACTAACTCAAAAGAGTAACTTAATTTTTACTTATGTTTAAAAATAATTGAAACAAAAACACTACAATTACATCAGTTTGGGTCTCTCATGTTAAAAGAAAAATAATTCGCATTCATGTATTAAATAGAGCCGTTCTAAAGTTATCATTTCCTCTTGGTTATGAACAATTAAAGAGTGGAAAATAAATTTAAAATAGGAACCGAATTTTAAAGCTTAATTCAATTTTAGACCATGAAATAGAGGTCGAGAACTATCGATAGTCGACACCATTAATAGTTATCGATATTTCAACTCTCGACTATCGATAATTATCGATAATTTTCGATTGGTAAAACTAACTAAGACGTATATTGGACGAAAAATGGAATAACTTACGTAAATATAACGCAATAGGGCATAAGGAAAAATTTTTAGATTAGTGCTTTACTACATCGGCTTGGAACCAGTATCTTTCTTTTCTTTTAAAAATGCCCTTCTATGTGATCTAAAAATTTTCTAGTTACATGTCTTAGAGCCAATTTTATAATGTAAGTTTAACTCAGAGACCATAGTTTAAACTAAACATGAACCAATCAGTAGTCAGCATTCCAGAGTTTAAAGTCAATTCTAGTTAAACTGCGATCATAAAACTGGCCCTTAATGAAACAGAACGTTTTATGTGAGTTAGAAATATAACCTGGGTAGATTAGCGGAAAAATCTTCTTTCAAAATGTTTTGATTTTTTTTCACGAATCGTTGTGATCGCTAGACACAAGATAGCGCTAATTTACAACAAAGTGTCGTGCTATCAACTATCGAATACCATCGATGGTGTCTTTGGAAGTATCGATTGTTTCGATAGTTCAAACTATTATTAATTATCGATAGCACTATCGAAGCTTCTCGACCTCTACCATGAAGGCATAATACGCATAGGAGGGCATTTACAGAATTCAAAATTATTTTATGATAAGAACATCCGATTAGCATCACGTAATAAAATTATTTTTTGCCAGTGAACACTACAATTATTAGACGCAGGCCTTCAACATATTTTGGCATCTTTAAGGGAAACATTCTGACCTATCCTGGGGCGCAATTTAATAAAAAAAACAGCTCAAGAATGGATTACATGTTTTCGACATACTCCACAAATTGTACAGCACAATTGCCCAAGTTTCGCTTACAATATTGGTCTCCAGTTAGAGCACTCGCGCACTAGCTGCCAGGTGGCGGTGGCCATGTCTGTCGCAGCCAGAATATGCACGACCGAGAACTCGACCAGCCTAGAATGGCTAGCAAGTGTGTACAGTCAGTAAGAGAGAAAGGATAAACTCATGCTACACTTGAACGAGTGAGTTTTAACGCGTGACAATGTTCCTGTACGGATTGTACTGTACTGGCCGCTGTGTAGGCGTCTGCCAGTGCCCAGCCATCCATTACATTCTGGATAAACCAGTGGATGTGCGGCCAGCAGGCCGCGTGTGCACTGCTCAAATTTTCGTTGGCCGCCGCGACCAGTGCGCGGTGGGACATATAACTCCATATATTATGTTGGCTGCTGCGACCTGGCTGTTAGTGCGCGGGGAATCTTAACGTGACGGGAGTAGACTATGCTGGGCAGTTCTTGGCAAAAGATCGAAGAGGTCGCGGTACAAAATTAAGCAGACGCTATGTTAGTATTTTCGTGTGTTTTGCGACCAAAGCAATACATTTGGAATTCGTAGCAACGAACGATTAATAGCGTCTTTTATCGTTAAAATGATTTTCTGACAATGGCAAAAACTTTATAGCAGCAGCTTCAAATTTAAAACATTTGGAAAATATTTTGAAGTAAAGCGAGCACGAGTTAACTGAGAGAATAGTACAAGAAAATATTCAATTTATACCTTCATATTCACTGCATTTCGGTGACTCGTGGGAAACTTGAGTGGTCAAGTATGCAACAATTAAACAGGATACTCACCATACTTTTGAGGAGTTTTACACGTTATTCTTACAAGTTGGGGCGGTTTTGAATTCCAGGCCGCTATTTCCTTTACCAGCTGATCCAAATGATCCAATCCCGTCAACCCCGGCACATTTTCTGATAGGACGACCGCTAGCATCCATGCTAGAACCTGATTTACGAGAAATAAATATAGGCAGATTATCACGTTTACAACTCATTTGTAAATTGCAACAAGACTTTTGGCGTCGAAGGAAAAAAATAATATGTATCCGAGCTACAGCTACGAGCTTGCCGAAAGAAGAACGTAGGAAAACTACATTATGCTCACTAATGTTTGTAATATTTACTGTTAGTATATTATTAATCAGTTTGAATTGATAGAATTTTTAAGAAGTATTCCGGATGATGCCCATTGTCTGTTCATTGTCATTACAAAGTTGGCGTGATTCTCTTGAGGGGTCGGAATTTATTTGCCAGTACTTTCAGTAATTTATGTAACGTTGTCGCGGCCGAAGAACGGCGCTGCACATGCTAGGACCAATCTAATCTATAGTGGTGTAAACTATTTTTTTATTTGTCCTATTCAGTCTGTTATTCCTTGCCATGAGTAGATAGAGATGCCTCGACAATTAATAGACATTGCGTATAATTTCGTAACGTGTTTCCCAAAAGTTAGTCCTTTAACCAAAACTACCCCCAAATATTTTATATCCTGTTTCCTCTGAATTTGGGTTCCCCTAACCGAAATTGATATTGAGATTTTATTCTTTGTGAAGTTTTAAGTAAATACTATAGCTTCCGAATTTTCGATGTTCACCTTCACTTTCCAATGGCTGTAGTACTCCGATGCACGTATCATGTGAGCCATTAGTAATTGTCCATCCTCCCGAGCATGGTGGGCTATGACAGTACATGACTGTATCGTTGGCGTACATCGCTAACTTAGTGTTGGGAAGCTCCAAAAAATCAGAAACGTACTATAACGAAGAACACGTTACAGTTTTAAATGAAAACGTTTTATTGATATGGAAATATAAACTTCACTAGTGTTAATGTTAATATAGTTAAGAACATAATAATAATCGGAATAAACTTCGGTAAAGGTAAAAAGGTAACAAATCAAGCACAAAAATTTAAACACCTCTGTTAAGAACTGTCAATTACTTTCTGTCTGTTCTCTCTCTCTCTCTCTTACGGTCACTTGGGAGCGTTTCAATTGGTAACCCGGTTCGGTCTAGCATAGAACAACAGCTGACAACCGAGGGCCGCATACTAAAGGTATTGTTACAATACGTTTTATTGCAAACTTAATTGCAACATAAAAAACGTCTACTTCTTTGATCCCTTTACCACCATCAAAAAGTTGATGTTTTTTATGTTGTAGTAAGTTTGAAATAAACTTTATATATTATATAATTGTGAGGCGAATACCGCCCACTACGGTACACCATCTGGTATATTTCGTGGTATTGAGAGTGTGCTGTTCATTCTCAGCCACAGCGTTATGCCATGTAGATAAGAGTGAACGACCGTGAAAGTCATACCAATTCCAATTCAAGTTATACCAATGCAGTTTATAAATGTTGCCCGAAAACTAGACAGTATCGAAGGCTTTCTCGATATCTAAGAGTATCATGGCAGTATTATTACCGAGGTTGCACCTTAATATCATTAGCGATTCGTGCAACCTACTTCATAGTGCTAGGTTCCCTCTGGAAACCGACGTGAAAGTTATCATTGATGTTAAGATCGTCATGAGTGGTATTGAGCTGATCAGGACGATTTTTTTTGCTACTTTGGATATCGCCGATAGTAACGAAATCGGGCGAAAACCGTTTGCAAGTTTAAAATTTTTGTTTGGTTTTAAGATAGGGACTACCACTGCAACCTTCCACTGAACGGACCAGTGCTGCCGTAGGATGCTGCTGATGATATGAACTAGTTATCGGGAAGCTTGTGATCGATACCATCTTTCCCAGGGGTCTCATTTTTCGCTAAAGTTTTGATAGGCTTGCGAGTTTAGTGGGGTTCCTCATGTATGAAATTCAAAAATTGCTGTCGCGTTGATGGAATTTGGACGTTGTGATCGTAATTTTGAATAACAAAATTTTCAATGCGATCATGTTGGTTATGAATGCTTTCAAAGTGGTCAGCTAAGTTGTTGTTTTTTTACCTGTCTTAGATGTAGATTGTCTGACGGCCGTTAGTGTTTTCAGACAAAATTGAGGTTAATTTATATTGAATGAACTATTTTTAAATAATGATTTGTTTTCTAAAATACAAATATGGCGCTAGAGACACTATCAAATCAAATTTTTTAAATTGCAAGGGGGCCTTGTTGCACTTCACTTGAACAATTCAATTCTCTACATACTGGTTTTTAAAAAAGTCAAATTATCCGTTCCCTAGTTGTAAGCGTTGTTATGAATTCACTCAAAAGAGAATAAAATAATTAATAATAATAATAATAATAATAATAATTTAATAATTAACAAAAATTAGACAACTCCCGAATCCATGACCAAAGCTGCCTAGAAGGGAAAAACATGGACACAACTATGATAGATAAATTTCGAATCACGCTTGCCATTACACGCTCCGGCGAACTATGCCACCGAGCCGGTTTAAAATTGAAGGCGAACACTTTAATTAAACAAAACAGGATTTTGAGAGCATTTAGGTAAAATTTTGTTGAATATGACTACCCCTTTTGGTAATAGAAGAATCTATTGAAAATCTCTTGGCCTACATTGTGGAATGTTTCCCTAATAATGAAAAGTACATTCGTTGATTATCCTCTGGCGCAAATTCAAAAAAGTTATGAACACATTTTATTTGAAATAACTCCACAGAAAGAAGTTAAATTCGGCGAATGAGTAGGCCAATCAATCGGGCCACACCGCCCGTCCACCTATCAGGTTACAGTTTGTTAAGGTGATTTATAATTGTCAAAAATAATTTGGAGGGACCCGATCTGCTGGAAGGTTATTTCAATCCTTTGATATTCCTGGGCATTATTTTGGATTTCTTGGGTTATTTCAGGCTCGATGACATTCTCCAACATATTAACATATAAGAGCCTGGTCAGGTTTTCTCAATGAAAAATGGTCCCTTAATGAGATCGCCCAGAATATCTACTCAAACATTCATCTCCTGGGAAAATTCTGTGACATTTCCTATATCAGTGTGGATTCTGATCACTCTGATATCTCACACTCTGCTTCTTCACATTTTCATTGACCAAAAATGAGCATTTATCACTGAAGCAAATGCTTATAGAAACTTCTTTTATTATCCTTGACCAAGTAGTCCGTTGTTATATTTTATAACATTAATTTTGGAATACCGCTTTTGACTGACGATTTGATTTTTACTTAATACAATATATTTTTCTTTTCGCAAAGTGAAAACAAGCTTCTCATAGGGAATACATAGTAATCATCATCGTGTATTAATATATTGATCTCGTATCGTATTTCATTAGACAAAATGAGAATAAAATGATGAACGCTAGTCGGATAGGTTTTATAATTTATTTCCATCTGTTTAGACTTTTATCGATTTAATTTTTTTTAAGACCTTAATAAATTTTCGATTTAACTATTTTATGAATCGTAAAAGTCACTTTTTTTAATTCCATTTATTTAAGTTTATTATTTTAAAACATTATCGTTAAAAATAATGAATCGAGAGACCTATATAATGTCAGAAAATAATTTTCTTCTTAAACAAATGATAGTTTACAACGGTTTTTGAATATATTATCATAATTTTAAGAGCTAAGTTTTATACCTGGCGCCTTATACGCCATATATTATAATTATATTTTCGTAATGAAATTTAAATTAATAAATATTGAAAAATTATTTATGCAAATAAGTCAGATGAGCTTGCAGACAAGATGAATTAAACATTTTATAAAAACTGATACTCGTTAGATGGGACATATGGGCGATACAGTAAGTTTTGTAGCACAGTGTTCTGGGAGTAATGTCTATAGTTGATGAAATTTTGGATAGTTTTTAAAAAAACACACACATAAACTACTTAATAATTGTTAAGAGAACTCGTTTTGGTATAAATAAAATAGTAAATAATAACATTAGCAAAGAGTCCGGCAACAAGTAAGTATCACTTATTTTCAGTAGACCTTTATGGAAGCAACATTTTGTTATTAGCAGTTCTACTGACAGATTTGTATGTATCAACATATTATTATGCAATTTAACATTTTCGATTAATCAACATGTTTTGTTTTGTTGTAAAAAAAGAAAGTAAAACAGTTTCGTTGCGAGTTTAATGTTAGAAGACGGGGAAGAATTCTAAGAAGACAAACAATAATAAGGTGGATACGAGATTTTCATAATAATGTTGATTCAAAATTCAGTGGCGGTCTACGTATAGGGCGGGCCAAATTCGATGCTTTTGAGAGTTTCTCCTATTTCCCGAAGAGGTAGACAAAAATTAACCAAGGTGTCTAGGTCTCAGATACAGGATGTTCCTCATTTATATCTATTTTCTATTTTCATAACTTTTTTTTGGTGAACATTTTTTATTTCTATATTCAGTTTTTGCGTACAATTAAGCAGATTAGACGGGTTTGTTCTACAGCCTTCGGTATTTGAGATAAAACATAAACTTACGGTTTTTTTTTAAATAGAATACCCTACACATTTTTTCCTTTTTTGAAATTAGTACAAAATTTCCTTGAAAACGATGTGTAATACTTGATATTTATGTTAAAAACTTTTTTAAGATATTATACATTAAAATAATTATTATTGTTTTCTTACATTTCTTACCTTGTTCACCTGTTTCATGATCGCAAAGTGGTGTTTTGTCGTTTAGTATCCTAAGACTATATATTTTTTTAAAGAAAATAGTAAAACTGAGAGCGTTACATTCACATGTTAGAAACGTTTTTAAGGCTAGAATTATGCAGATTTGGGCAAAACCAAATATGGGTTCAACGAGATGCTGCCACAACACATGTGGCGAGACATACTCGAATTGTTTTGTAAGAAATGTTTCCCGATCACTCGATATCGAGATTTGGTGTCACCAAATCATGGCCGTCCAATTCCCTGATTTGACGCCTCCTGATTTCTTCCTTTGAGAATATCTGAAATAACAAACACCATTGACATTCTAATCAATGGTGTCTGTACTGTTCTGAAATCATATTTATTTGTTCATGTTCATGTTTAAGCTTTTAGTTATATACTTTTACAAGGAAAACCTAATTTAAATAGTCCTGACGATGTGTCAAAATACACGAGACGTCGACTAATTGAAACTTTGGTTTTCTTCTTTTTGCCGACCTTACCCACACTATTTTAATAAATATATATATATGAACAAGGGTCACTAGTCTATTTCAACAAACTATAATTTAAATTTAATGTTTGTATTTTTCAAAGATGTCACGAAGTGATTTTCTTCAATACCGCAATACCATTTTAAAGTTATTTATTAGTTATTCCTACTAATAAATTATTATGTGTATTAATTCATTAATATTAAATGATGTTTTTTAAAAAGTATAAGAAATTTTATAAAAGTTTCGATTTCTATCAATTATTTATTTTTGTTTCTTGGTTTTACTAAAAACCAATAAAGCTAGGGGGCAAATGCCCTACCATACCCCCATGAGCGCCCATCCAATAGCAGCTTCTTTCTTTCTATTATCGAAAGTTCTTATCACTATTAACTTCAGATCAATCATGCATTTTAACAAGAATTACAAATTTGTAACACAAAAAAAAAACCGTCTTTTGCTGTAAAACCGGCATGTTAACAACTGAATCAAATTTAGGAAACAACGTGAAATATCAGAAATTGTCGACAGTGATTTTGTTAATGCACAATGGTTGCTGTTTCCCTATGTTTTTAGAAGTGTTGAATCTAAATATGAAGTCAGAATTTCTCCATTGTTTTTGTACTTTCCATAAAATATTACGCTGAGCTCAATAAGACTGACGGTAGAATTAAATGATTTGGTTCGTGATCTCAGTTTATCAAAACATCAAGCTGATATATCAGCTTCAGCATTGAAAGAGTGGAATCTTTTACAGAAAGGTACAAAAGTTAACACTTTCCGTAAAACGAAAGGAAAACATGAATTTGAGAGCTTCTTACCTAAGCACGACTACTGCATTGATGTGAATTCTTTACTAAAGACCTTAAAACATTAACACAATTCTGAAGAATGGTAATAGATTCTTCAAAGTTTGAAAGCCGTAAACATGGAAATAAATACACATCGAACCCCTTGTTATGGCTGCTCGCATGAAGGAGTCGTACGAAAATATTAAACCTAACCTGCATAGAATATGAGAAAAACTCTAGGCATATTTGTGGATATGTCAAAGTAATAGCTATTTTATTTGAACTATACCTTGGATACACAAAATGTTCTTGCTTTCTGCATTAATGGAATAGCCGATGCAGGAAAACCACTACATCAAAAAACAGTGGCCAAAGGAAATGCATTCATTCAGAGAGAGAAGAACGTTAAAGACGGGCGGCCACTGCGAACAAAACGAAGCTAAGCTAAACGAAAATAAGTTTTGAATAAATTAGCTACCATATTTTTAAATGCGGCAGCGGTCACTAAAGCGAAACTAAGCGAAAATATGTAAACGACGATTGAAATTTTGTGTCCGCTTCGTTCGTTTTAGGTCGTGTCAAATTCGAGCGATATTTTTACAGCGAATTTTTAACCTTGTACAAGTACAAACTGATCAAAGCCTCAGTACTTATTGATTGCCGCAAATTTGTATCTTGCTTTTTAATATTAGCGGATATCATTTCGTGCAAATTAATTCTTGAATTTCCAATTTTCCAGCTCATTAATAAGTTTATGAATTTCTCCAAGAGTTTCTCGCCTTTTCATGTAACTACTCAATCAAACATTTTTTTATCTCCTCCATGCACGTTAACTGACATCTTGAAAAAGATCTGAATCATCAAATTCCTAACTTATATCCGTCAAGATCAGCTCTGTTGATGTAGAACTCATTTGTCTCTGAAAATTTTTACACGTCAACTTCTTAAGACTCTTAGAACACAACTGACTACTAAACTAAAAGAAATAAAACATAGTTCTCAGTGACCGGTCCTATACAGTGCGTTCATAATGAAGGGAATAAATTCAATATAACCTGAACAACGTGGTTTTGCAAAAAACGCGTTGATTTTTAAATTTAATTTAGCACATTTTGAGACATACAGCAAGTCAATATCACTTTCGGTTGTTCCGGAATCATTTCTTGTGAGATTAGTCAGATTTCCTGGCATATTCTTTCTTTTAATTCATTAAGATTGTTAAGTTGATTCACATAGACACTGGATTTTAAATGACCCCATAGGAAAAAAATCTGAAGGGGTTATATCAGGTGATCTTGGCGGCCACTCAATAGATTCCCTTCTACCAATCCATCTATTGGGAAAGGTTGCACCTAGAAATTGACGAACAGTGATTGCATAGTGTGGAGGTGCCCCGTCTTGTTGAAACCAAATCATTATTTGATACGTCAGGGTCCGTGGGTTGGTAAACAGAACAGCTAAAGTAGGAATAAGTTCCAGTTGAAGAAATTGTAAATATCATTCTCCGTTTAGTGTTCCTTAAAAGAAATACGGCCTAATAATTCGATTTTCGACAGTTCCTGCCCATACATTAATTTTTTGAGGATATCTTGTGGACCTCTTGCATCCAATGCGGATTCTCTGGCGCCCAGTATCTGCAATTTTGTCTACTCACGTGATCACTTAAACAGAAATTAGCCTCATCAGAAAAAATAATGTGGTCAATTAAATTTGAATTTTCATTGTGTATTCCGTTTATTTGTTTGCAGAATTGAATTTTTGATACTGATCCCGTTGCCAAATCATAGTTTGGAGAGAGTTCTCTAACCGTCACATCGCGATTCTCTCGAACGTGTAACTGGACATTCACCTTAACATCACGCATGATTGGCTAAATGGTGGCTGGTCAGGACGATTTTTATTAAATAAGGTAGACACCTGTTCCTGAGTACGAACTCTATCACCAAAGCCAGTCATCACAAGCATCTGAATTCACTCTGTTTCCGTTAAATTCATTTTTGTGGTAAATAACTGACACTTGGAAATTACAGACATCTGATACGGAAAACTTCAAAAAATTGTAAAAAACTTCCTTGAAAACCATGTGGTGGATAACTATAGAAAATTTGTTAGTGAGCTCCTACAGAATTATAGAAAACTTGGATGTAATACATCTATTAAAATACATTTATTAGAGTCGTATTTGGGCTTTTTCCCATAGAAACTTGGAGCTGTAAGCGACGAATATAAATAAATCACACAAAATAAATCTATCATGTAAGAGTGCTACAAAGGAAACTGGAGTTGACTACTGTTGAACTCTCAAGAGAGATGTCCTCAAGCGAAGTAGAGCGCAGAAAATCTATAAAAAAATACATTTTAAGGTAATATAAAATTCATGTAATACATTGAATAATTTAAAAATATCTGACATTTTATTTGTTTCGCATTATGCATTTTTAGAATAATTAATAATAAATTAATTATGTGGGTATTACATAAGCATCCTTTCAAACCGAATATGATAGATGACAATAAATTATCAATAGTTTCTTATAAATTACAATGTCGTTCTTATCTCAATGCGCTAGTATAAAAGTTTTAGGCAGATAATAAATTAAATACGACACTTCAAATACATCTTATCGCTTATAACAAACACTTCTTCCAACTACCTGCAAGAAGACATATTTTTATCTAATACTACTAGTATGAATATTATTATTTAATCCAATGTCTTCTTGCATGTAGATAGAGGAAGTAACTGTTTTAATAGTTTCAGCAATAAAATGTATTTGAAGTGTCGTGTTTAATTTACTATCTACCTAAAACTTTTATACTGGCACATTCAGATAAGAATGACAGCGTAAAATATGATTAGTTATAAGTAGTTTATTTCTATCTTATCAGTTATCATATTAGGTTTGAAAGGATGTTATAATAACCAAATAATTAATTTGGCCAATCGAAAATTTTTTTACAGATTTGAAATCAGCACCAAAGGTACTAGAAAAAGTAGCTCTCTATTGACCAGTGTAATCACAGTCAACTGCAAGTAATTTAGCAAAATTAGTTTTTATTTACTCTGATAAGGAGGGGTTGACAAAATAATAATCAGAATTACATTTGTCACTCCGTTAATATCATTGTAGAAATTACTTTTCACCTGATATTTATTCCTTGGCTATTCTATTAAATTTATTGGTCTTAAATTCTTTGTACAACAATTATATTATATACACAAATGCCAAGATTCCGATCGACAGCAGCCAATGCTGTCGATCGATTAAAAATGTAAAAAAAATTGTAAAATACACTCCCAGATTTAGCCATAATTTGCATATTATGCATGACGATTCTTACAAAAAGGTGTGTACATTTTTTTACCTTTTGCAATTTCTTGCCTGTTTATTTGCTTAAAGATTTTTCTTTTTAATTGTTGTAAAGTCAAAATTAAGTTAAAAGTTAAAAACCAGTTTTTTCTATCCATTAATAGACCTATATTTCTATTATTAAAATTAAAAATAATACATAATCTTCTTTTATTAAATTTTAAATTAAAGTGTAAACAATATAAAACATCTGTAAACATAATAATCCAACCGCGAGAAAATTAATTAACATAATTTCTTGAAACGCTAAAACTAATTTTTATGTCGTTTTAATTGTGTGGGGCAACGTTCGACATATTCCTTTGTTCTTGTTTAATTGCATATGTTTAAAAATTAGTTTAAAAATAATTACAAAGGTGTTCTACCACGTGAGAATTTAATTTTGTATTTTTGTTTAATTTAAAATGTCGCCTTTTTTCTTAATAATTATATAAAATTATTCAGATGATTTTGAGATTACACGACAAATTATTTTCCTAAGAGAAATTTATAATTATTTAAATATGTAAGGTACAGTTATGCTCTATATGAAATGCATTAATTAGTTTTGTGGAGTTT
Source organism: Rhamnusium bicolor (assembly GCA_029963845.1). NCBI lineage: Eukaryota > Metazoa > Arthropoda > Insecta > Coleoptera > Cerambycidae > Rhamnusium > Rhamnusium bicolor. Next base: position 2,983 of record JANEYF010003302.1, on the reverse strand, counting down.
CCTTAAGATTGCTTTGTCACAAGTTATCTAACATTATAAATTTAGAACATTCCTTTTCTCGCGAAAAACCATTCCGTTCTTTGTATCTATGATTAAATCGATTCTCAGAATTATTAGTGAATAGTTTATATTTGCATACATGGAAATTCGAAGAATTATTTCTATGTTATTTTTTTTGTTGATAAATGAAATGCGGTGGTAATTATGTGATTATCAGTCCTAAGTATTGATTGGTCCAAAGTTTTATTAAAGTTTTTGGTTCCGCTTCATGTAAGTCTCTGCCAAAAAATGCTTTTTGCTAACATCTTCCTTGAGAGTGGAAATTATTTTTATAATAAAGTAGATAGGTTGGAGTTTTATTTACCCAAATATTTTATAATTTGAGGTTCTCACTATTATTGTAGACGGCCCCAAAGTTGACCTTTTAGATTACTGGCGAAAAGGGTCTGAGTGCATGCATAAAAAATATGATGAAATAAAGTTATAGATTCTTAACTTTTATTAACATATTATACATCAATTGAAAGGGTATTTCTTCTATTTTTTAGAAATTCTTTGTTTCGTTTCTAACATACAATTTTTATACAGTTTTTTTTCATACACTTGTAGGTCCAGTGATTCTTGTCGCAATAACCCACGTTAACTCCAAATCCTTCCTGAAAATTGCCTTCCTTCATGAAATATTGATTTTATTTCGTCCAGCATCTAGTATTTTGCTTATTAAACATTCCGATGTTGGCGAATCTCAGCAGAAAACAATATGAAAGAAACAAAATTAGGGTTAGCCGTATTATTCTGAAGTAACCAGTCGTAATAAGCTAATCTTTTTTCACCATCTTCTTACATATGCTAATGCCATAATTGAAATTTAAAAGAGGTAGCCAGTGTCTTTCTTGCCGACTCATGCTTAATTTGCACCTCGTAGCCAATTTGTATAGTAGAAGTAGTAATATTCATTTCTACAAAATACAAAACGTTGATTTCTGTCTCTTTATTAACGATGAAAGTTTCGTTATTGCCATCAGTTTCTTTCCTGATTTTTTTCTCCATAATTGGAAAATATTGAAAACATAGATGGTGCCTGTTTGGGTATCTTTCAGAATACAAACACGCTACATTTTTCAAATTTTATTCGCCATAATTCAATAACATGTCTAATTTCTCACCTCTTGTAATCATTTTTGGGTACAAAATTTAACAGTAATAAGCAAACTAGCATTTAGCAATTGATTTGACGTGAAAATTAGTATTTAAATAGATACTAGATGTGTAAAAGAGTTGACATATTAAGAAACTGACATTTAAAAATTAATGATTTCGGAAATTTTGGATAGTTGTTGATACTAAAGTAATTTGAAAAAATTCACGATTACATTTTTTCTCCATTATATGCAACAATAAAAATGGCATTAAAAAGTCTTACTTAAAATCGTCGGAATCCAAAAAATGTGAAAATATACAGGGTACTCCTTTTAAAATTTTAAAATTGGGGTTATTTACGGGGCTTTTTTCAGGTTTTAGTCTTATATCTTAAAAATTCTGGAAACTATGGTTCCCGGTATTATACTGAAAAAGTAGAATTCCTTTTATAAATAAACTAAAAATAATCGTAATTATTTTGTTAAATACTGATGTTAAATTAGTTTCTTCTTGCCTACATTTTATGTTGGTTTTAGTTATAAATCACAATGCATTCAATTTACTTTTTATTGTTTCAACGGTTAATATTTAGTCTTTTTGTTAGTTATCTATTGAATTAAATATATTTCTTGTCTCAAAAAGCGGATGTTTCTGGCACGTACGTCAGGCTTCATTTCACATTCAAAATCGGTTTTATAAACAGAATTATATCGAAATTAGTCATGGATTACGGGATGAATGAACATTCAAATGGTACTATTAATATGCTCAAGAACAGTAATTTTTCTAGTTTAAAAGAAATTCGGTTCCATTAATCTATAAACAATATTATAATCAATAACTTTTAAGTCTACATACCACCTAGGTATATACCCACCTACCTATTATTTTATGTAATAAAGTTTTTGTTGACGCTCTTGGGTGATCAAACGCCCATGATCGTTGTGGTTCCCTAGCATTAAATGCGTCAGAAGGCAAGTTAAAGACAAAGCAACTAATTAACCATAACAATATCCTTATTCTTTAATCATAAAATAACGCCTAGTAGTTAATATGCTTATATAGAAAGTGAACATTTTCAATCACTAGCTGTCAAATATCTAATTCATGAGAATAAAAACACTCACGTATTTAGTAGATTAACTATTGCCAAATATAGTCTGAAACTAGCATTTTCATTTCAGGCTTTATATGTATACAGTATACAGCAGTGACGGCTCGTGGAGTTTGGATATGAAGATACTGCATTCTAGATGGCAACAAATTTGTATAATTGTTTTATATATATATATATATATATATATATATATATATATATATATATATATATATATATATATATATATATATATATATATATATATATAAACCCGCGTCTAGCTATTTCTCTGTACGTATTCATTTTCTTGGGTCCGGAATCCCACGCAGGTGGCTATAGTCGCCGCGTGACGATACTTGGATGTCGCTCTCATACCAGAGTCTTCCAAGTGGAAGCCACAAAGGTTGCGACTGGCTGCCTGTCAGTGGTTTTCCTTTAGTGTCTTTTCTGAGTTTTGTCCATCATTTTAACTCAGCTACACCGTGCTGATGAAGACCAATTAGTCAGAAACACGTGCCCACGGTTTGCATCTTTCTGCCATTTACAATTTTGCATTTTTCCACCTTGCAATTTTTTCTTTATGCGGGAATACCCGATTATTTTCATCATTTTTACTGTTCGTAATTAAACCGCGTCTAGCTATTTCTCTGTACGTATATATATATATATATATATACAGGGTGAGTTTTAAATGCGTAGTTATATTTTAACCCTCAATATATTTCATCGAGTACAATTGATTGG
>JANEYF010003301.1:0-124588 GCA_029963845.1 Rhamnusium bicolor | reverse complement strand
TGGCGTCCCACAAGGGACTGTTCTTGGACCAGTTATCTTTAATTTATACATAAACGATATTGTAAAATATGTGAAATATTGTAAAATTTCTGTTTGCGGATGATACAATATTGCGGCTGATGACATACCAACGATGTTTAACTCGATGAATTATGATTTATCTATAATAAGTAAATGACTATGCGATAATAGTTTAAGTTTAAATATAGGTAATTCTAAATATAGGTTAATAGGTAACAAATTTGAATTATCTAAGAACAATATCTCATATCCTAATTTAAATCTCGAAATTATGGGAAACACACTAGATAAAGTAAATGAAATTAAGTATTTAGGAGTAATTATTGATGAGTATCTTAATTTCAAAAGTCATTTCAATTATATAATGAATAAAATTTCAAAAAAGTATATTTTTTTAAGAAGAATAAGCAACTGTTTAAACATGTCTACAAAAATCCTAATTTATAAAAGTTTAATTAGTCCACACATTGATTTTTGCTAAATAATACTATTTAACCTGAATCAGAAGGAAACATGTTTACTCCAAGTTATACAAAACAAAGCTATGAGAATAATTTTAAAATGTAATAAATATACACCGATAAACGTAATGCAAGAAGTACTTCATTTTATGAATGTTAAACAGCAAATTCTTTTTAGAACACTAGATATTATTTTCAAAACAAAAACAAATTGACTCCACACTGTCTGAGAAATAAAATTAAATTTGTGAGAGATATACACACATATAATACGAGAAATGTTAACGACTTTTTTATAGACACTCCTCTATCAAATAGATTAGCCAAGACGTTGTTTTATAAAGGTCTCATTGTATTCAACCAACTTCCTGAGAATATCAAACAATGTAATAAATTACTCAAATTTAAAAAACAATTAAGTGTATGTGTTTTCGAAAGTCAAAAAAATTAAAAATGTTATATGCATTATTGTAAACTATAATATTACTAAATATATGTTGTTAATAAGTAGATATTTTTAATATTAAGTTAATAAAATTCTTAGGATAATTAACTCTTAAGGTACCTTATACATTGTATTATTTAAGATTTGCTGTATCTTATATTCAATAAGTGTATGTGTAATAGCTTATTTGCTAAATGAAGAGATTATTATATTACTTATCCGGACCTGCCCCATGCATGTCCGGATCCCATTGTATGTCCGTATCTACCCCACTATGTGGCAGATTCGGACAAATGCACCATTAAAGAAAACCGTTAATAATTTAAAAGCTGTTGTATATTTTGCCATCAACACTTGTAAAAATATTGGGCATAGATATAAGTATACGCTAACGTTCCTATACTAATTTGAATTTGATCTTACAAAGAGTAGTTTTAAAAAAACGTGTCCGAACCTACCCCGCCTTACCCTATCCACGTAAAGAATCTATATACATATACGAAGACTAACAACATACTTGTCAGTAGTGGATAAGAAAGACCTGGTTCAAACCTAAACGCATTTTGTTTTATTTATTATTTTGTTAATCGTTAAAAATATCTGCAAAATGTTACTACCTACTACTACTTAAAACGCACTATAGATTGATTAATGTTTATACATGAACGTACATACCTTGTGACTACGAGGACTGCAAATCCTGATTAAAAAATAGCACCAAAACAACACGTCACAATATTTAATTTCACACTGCAAATTCTTTAAAATACCTCCTCCTTCACCATTAACTTTGATATGTATATACAATATCGTGTCGTTAACTTAAACAATATAACCGGTAGCGCGGGCGCTGTGCATTAACAAGATTTTCTTCCTGTTCTGACAACGTTTGTTTGTAAACTGACTGTCTGCTAGTATTAACATTAACACTGGTAACATAATTTTAACGCCTGCTAAAATCTTACTGTACTCAATGATAAAAGAAGAGGTGGAAAATGGCTAGTGAGCAATAGTTTATAAATAAATAACATAACTCTACATACTTTCAAATGTGTACATACACATTTAGCTTGTATTTAATTTGTATATCTAGTTTCCATATCTGAGAATGAGAAAAATGATATTCATAAAAATGTCCGATTTCGAGATCTTAATATTCCCACAATAAAAATACATACGTACATCTATATTTATTTTATAGGTGGTAAATACAGGGTGACCCAGCGAAAAATATCTAGAATAATTTTTAAACAGAAAGACATATGGAAATTTCAAAAAATCTGTTCCGCTAGATTAATGGGGGATGTAGAATAGTACTAATAGCAGTATTACGAGGTAGCTTTCACCCTCTCAATCCCAACCATTTCATCCCAAAATCTTAAATGGCTGTGGTGAAGGCGGTGAGGGCGGCCTTCTCTGAGTGATTGGTAGCTAATAGGGGTACCATCTAGTGATGTTGAAACCTGTATTTTATTTTAAACGTATTATACCCTATACCGGGTGACAACGAAATTAGTCCCGTTCCAATTTCTCGGTTGATTTTGGGAATACAATTTTTAAATTTTGGCATTTCATTTGTGACACAAAAAGCCACATTTTGCACTTATTAAGTGAATAATATCACTTCCGGTCCAACCGGAAGTAGAGACATATTTTGATTTTTAAATAGCAACCTATATATGTTTTCGCATATTTAGATTCTACATGAAATTCTCGTTACAACGATGTATCACAGATAGGTAATTGTTTTCAAAATGGCGTCATAAAAATAAAAAAAAATTAAAAAAGCTAAGTTGGCAACTGCAAGACTGCTAACAAAAAATTTACCCAGTAGGCCTTGAAGAATTACCTTCATTTTTATTGTTGCATTTCAATAAAGTTTTTCGTCAAAAATCACTATATGAAAAACAATTTTTCGAAAAACCATAAAAAGCAAATATATTTCCCTGGTGAAATATTTCCCAAAGCAATACAAAAAAAAAAAAAAGAATTCGAAAAAGTATGAAAAGACGTAAAATACTAAGCTTTTGAAGAGTAAGACTCTGCTTTCAAAAAATTATTTACCCAGTTTTCTCTTATTTATGACTTCTCGAGGAATACTTGATAGGAGGAGTATTAGTAAAAAATATAATATATAACATTTTTATTTATTAATTTTTTTGATAATAATTATATACGTAAAATATAGAACTGTTTTTATTAAATAATGCGATACTTATTATTATTATAATATATATAATACAAAGAAACTTACAAATAAATATATAATAAAAATATTCAATTAGAAATACTTAATATACATATAATTCAAATATTAAAAATTTCTTTTAAGTAAATATAATAAAACATTTCAAGAATAGTTTAATTAATACAATAATAAATCTTACTATTTTGTATTCGAAAAATCCATAAAAACGCAGCGGTTCGATTGGCCTCCAACAATGAGCTTTGCGTCCATCACCCCACTTTCAATTCAATGTATTTTATTAATATTTTTTTAAATGGTAACCATATTTTTTTACTTGCACCAACAAAGCCCAAAACATTAACCTTTCATTTGATGTATAATACGGCTAGTTTCGGTACTAATTTACTTTGAAATTATTGGATTTCTGTAGATGTTATACTTCAGTTATTTAATGAAACCGTATGTATGTATGTATGTATTAAATTTTACAAGCGTGCCATGACAAAATGGCATTTATTTTCAAACATTTGCCGAAGTTATTATTTGATAAAGTTTATATAGTGCTTTTTAATTTGCATGTGATTCATTTGCTGATATAACTATTTAAAAGTTTTTAAAAAATACAAAATGGTGGTATTTACCCAAAATGAAAAGGTGGATATGTTCCTTATTTATGGTTGTTGTAGTTTATTACAATTATAATAAAAGAGTCAGTTTATCTGGTATTATGTATTTTTATTATTCTTATTGTTTTAATATCTGCTTACATCTATTCAACCTGACCTCTCTCCATTACTGCCCCCGCATCCCTCTTTAGGGGGGTGGGGCATCCTGACTGGTGGTGCCGCCAATTTACAAACTAAACTGATATACAACATCTCCCTCCTTACAATAAAACAATATATTAAAATGCTTAACATCCAAAGACAAACTAACAAGACCTATAAGTAAACTAAATGAAAGAGAACATGATTTCAATATTAATTTCAAAGTCAATACAAGACATAACCATTAAATTTATTTGGTACGACAACAGGTCTACCTGATTTTGTATGTATTGGCGAGGTTCCTAAATTTAAATTATTATCTTTAATTTTAGTACCTTGATTATCTGCCACCTTACTGTTTTCCAGGTTCGTATCAACATTTATGTTGTTATGAAAATTGGGACTCATTCCCAGTGAGTCTTGATCATATGTACAGTTTTGTTTTAGTTGTGCCTCAGTAATAGAAGGTTTTAGGTGAAAGGTATTTCTCCGCCGCATTTGATTGTTGCTGTCCCTACCATAAGTCCGTGGTGATTCATGACTACTTATTGTTTTCCCTTGTTCCCAGTATTTATCATTTTTAATAACTATATTTTGCCCCTCTTTAAATTTAGTATGTCTATTACTAGCACGTTGGTCATGATATTTTTTATACTTTTCCTGATTTATTTGTAATTTAGTTTTTATGTAACAACTAGGCGTCCTTCCGGGCGTCTGATCACGCCAAGGAGACCCTTGTGTTAATTTAAAATAAAATGATGGTTAGGTGGAAACTGGTCTGTCAAAGAGAAAAAAAAGGAAAAAAAGAGAGGGTAGGTTTTCCCGCTGCCACCACCTACGTCGGTAACCAAGAGTACATCCGCAGGAAATTTTGATGTTACAAAAAAAATTAACCGACCAATTTCCGCCTCCTTTGCATTCGGTAGCTACTGGATTTTGTCACCCAATCTCTTCGCAATGTGAGCCCCTAGGGCTTCATAAATGCCTAGTAAATAAACTTCAGGGGGAATAAAAAAAATGGAGGGTGATAGGTCAATAAAACCCCAACCTTAGAGAACAAGTGCACGTATGTATATTATCAAAGTTTTGAACAGAGTTCATCAAAAGCAATACTATTTAAAAAATAAATAATATTTCCGTTATCAAAACAACCACAATAAATTTCTACAGTAGATTACCTTTATAAACAAAGTTGATAAAGTTTCGACACACAAAAAAATATTTAGAAAAATAATATTATAGTACCAAAAACAAACAAAATAATGTTTCTCTAATAAATTAGCTTTTTGAACAAATCAAGCCATCCTTACTCACGATGTCACATTTATATCTATGCAGCCCAACCTTATGAGGCCAAGCCTACTTCCTAAGGTTCCTACTTTAAAATTTGTTTGGGACCTTCCTAAATATTACTAGCTAGAAAATTTTTAAATCATATTGTATTCAACCGGACCTGGTTTCTTAGATCGTATGCATATATAAACTTCCCTTGCTTAAAAGCCCCTACACATGTATAGGTCACTCATGTACCCACTCTCAAATTCAAATGATTATAGGGGTTAGTAGTTTTTGTTAAGCCAACCTAACATATAGTCACTTATCGGACTCATCCTCTATGAGAGAGAAACTATTATTCCACGGCTTCCTCGAGCCCTGCGCGCTTCTAAAATCCTTTTTTTTTTTTTTCGCACACAACCAACACACGATATAGTTTACCACGAATTTTATCCTGTAAAACACGAAAATTGGCGTACCCTTACGCGAATAAAAACAAAACACCCTCGACTTATTTTATGTTTCCAATACACTAGATCCGGACACTCACTACTCGTAATTCTCGCTACAAATTTTTTCTCAACCGATGTGCTGTCACTCAAAAGTCCCGGACTTCTTTCTTCGGTGGTACCCAGGAGACTCCTTCTCCCAACCCTTGATATCTATGTCTCCCCCGAACTCCTCGCAATTTTTATAAATCTACCTATCATGACACCGTATTCCTTTTCCTTCCGAGTATAATTTCTAGATGGCGTTCGGAGTCCCACTTCGAAATAAATTAATGAAGTTTCTGAGATTGCCAAATGGTGAGCCGGTAAACGGAAGGATGCATATTTGCGTCCTCTTTTTAAGATCCGAATCAACCAGAACGTGGCACCCGCGCTTTCCTTACTGAAATCCGCTCACAAATCTTTCCCATCGACGTTTTCTTATCTACGAAATATAGTCTTATAAAAAATATAAACATCCTCCTTACTTAGTGATATGCTTTTCAAAGTATGCATTTCAAGTCACACCACTTTATCTGGGAATATTTTCTTACTCACAATATTTTCTAAAACCCAACTTCAGTCTGTTACCAAAAAAAAAACCGCAGATTTCCGTCTACTGCCCCAGTTACGTTCCCTTTTCCAAAAAAACGTTAGCGATTCTATTCAATGCAAGACTCGAACTATATAGTGTGGACTAAATAAATGCACCTTTTTTTTGACAAGTACCTCTGCGCTCAACCCAAATCATTGGTGGCTGCTGAGTAAAACCACCTTACACTGAGAACACAAATAACTAACAACCCCCGGTTGTTACATTTACATCATTTTGAACCATAGGTTTTAATTTGTTATTTGCAGTAGACTATTTTGTTTTTAATAACCGGCTCATTAGAATTTCTGACGGTGACACATTCAATCTAGTTAACGGTGTACAGCGGAAATTGTGTAATATAACGGGAATGAAATTTGGTAATTTATAATTTAAATTGCATACTGAGTGAGCGGCGCCTAACCTGACTCTTCTGGTTATGTGACAGTGGTCCCGCACTTTTACCCTCACTAAAAGGCTTCTCACATATACCACAAACAACTGTATTTGCAAAATTCTCCTTTTCTTCATTTGTGAGAGGAAGCATTGGAGCTATTTCCTTTAAATAAGTATTGTACAACTCTCTCACACCAGCCTCAATACACGAAACAAAAACTGTTACAGCATCCGAACCGCGATAAATCTGAAACCTCGAAATTGTGTCATCATGATGACTTAATTAAATAGCAAAAAAAAAACCTCCCAAAAAATTTTTTTTTTTAAAAAAAACAGCGGGGGGGGGGCTCAAAACCAAGGCGGGGGTGAAAAAAAAAAAAAAAAACCCCAAAAAAAAAAAAAGGCACCTTTTTTTTTCTTAAAAAAAAATTTTGGGTAGGGTATATATACCGGCCCTCTCCTCCGTCCTTGATCACATACGTATACGGGCATATGTTTCAAGGTCTTTGCACCGCGGATTGAATGTCTATGACACACGTGTACGCGCGCTTTTGTCAAGGTCGTTGTTTTCTATTCCTCCGACCTCGATCGTACACGTATTAAGGTCGCAGCGTCTCATGCTACCACTCTTAACATGTGGATTTGAAGGATAAGAAAAAATATGTGTGTATTCGTGAATGGTGGGGTTTCGTGACGTAACTATGTGTTTGTAATAAATGGAGACGAAGTTGCGATGTAAAATCATATTTGTTTCGAATCGTCTACAGTTAATAGGTTTTGTGAGCATAGTGTTGTGATCTGAATATTTCTAAGTGAGCATTATTATATATTTTGTTGCAATTCTTTCACTTTATACAAAACTGTTTAATTAGACATGGCTGCAATTTCTGATATTGATTTATTAGCAATTAATGAACTTATCAATCAAGATACTTATCAGATTGTGGAACAGAGACCGATTTCTTCATTAATTATAAATAAGGCTTACCTAATAAAAAACATATCTCAGGTCAATACGCGGTTTGGAAAATCGCTCTTGGTAAATTTGTTTGATGAGAGTACAATTACACCGTTTAAATCATTTTTGCCAAAAAGAGTTGCAGAGGTTCTAAAGCCGGATATTATTGATAAAATAAATTCAGTAAAAGACAGATACACTTTGACTTATTTAGGTGAGCGCACTCCCATTTATCCAGGTGCAAAATCGAGTTCTTTATTAAAATTCTCTATTTTTGAATAATTTTTGTTATTTCGTAACAAAGAAAATAAATAAATTTATCATCATTTAGGATTATTTTAAAGTAGTAACTAGTTAGTAATTAGAATAGAGTGAAAGAAAGTTTATCATAAAACATAATGCTATTAGATCACTCATTAGCTCATATCAGCCAAATAAGTCAAAATTTACTTTAACAATTCTACGGTAATAGCATCCATGTAAGTCATTTAATAATATTTTATTTAAAATCAAAATTTTTACATCTAATTATTTAATTTCCAGACAAGTAGCAAATATGTGGATGTGTTATTCAGCTGAAGGATGGGTAAAAGCAGAAAATATTGGTACATCTATTCAAAGGTTGTGTTCTCAGTTAAGCGATCTAAGTATGGAATCGCTACATGCCGCAAATTATGATCTAAACTATTGTTTCGATAATGATGAAGTTCAACGTCTTATGGATGATTCTGAAAAATACAACTTGGGTGCAAACACATGTAAAAAATATATTAGAGGCATTTTAAATTTAGATGAATTTTGTGAAGAAATGGTTCAATTGGATTTGAAACGTTATCTGTATGAAATAGACAAATATTTGCCAAAGGAAATTATTGAAAAATACCATCTAGAAGAACAATCTGAAGATGATGAAAACACAGTCAATTAATTTGCATATATTCATATTTTCACTGAAATGTATTATTAGAATGTGTTTATAATAAAACATTGTGTATATTCTTATTTTCACTGAAATGTATCATTAGAATGTGTTTATAATAAAACATTGTGTATATTCTTATTTTCACTGCAAATGTATTATTAGAAAATATTTATAATAAAAAAAATGAAATATGTGTGTATGTTTTTTTTATTTTCTCTAGTTGCAGGTTAAAATCAAATAAATAAAACACTTGTTTATAGATTACATATATTTTTTTTTATTACATATTTGCTCAAATTACAAAATAATTATTACAATTAAGCATTAAATAAACATATTAATACAATAATTTTATATTTAAATATACAATACATTTATTAAGAAATTGATCATTTAGTAGAGCATTGTGATCATAGGAGATGTTTTACTTGGAGCCAACAAAACCATTTTGAACAGAACCATCTAAGGCGCTGTAACTTAAGTATGCATCATGAAGTATAAGGGCATATACTCGAGTTTGTTCTGGAAACTTTGTTTTCCTGGTTTCAAATTCTATTTTTATGTCAACAGTTGATGATTTCATGGCATCCGGTTGGTGTGAGCAATCAAGGACAAACAGCGGATTTTTTTCTGAATTCTCCAAGATCCATCATCGGTTCACCCATATCTTTGTCATAATAACTACGCTGGAAGCTTTCATAGGCATAGTAAGCGGCAGAATCCAGTTTCTTATCGAAATCTAAATTCCAACGTTCATATGGGAACACTTCAGAGTTTAAATATAAACGAATATTGTTAATATCTGCATGTATAAACTGTGTGATATTCTTTGTTCTGTCATTGGAATAATTATTGTTTTGAAAACCTATAATGATATAGCGTGGCCTCTCGAGACTGCTAGTGGTTTTAACAGCCCATATATCTGAGGCTGTATCACGCAAACTAGGTAACTCATAAAGATCCCACATGCGGTAGGCCATTTTAACTTTAGCATTGTAAGCACTCTTATTAATTCGATTCAATAGTTTAAGCTTTTGACGATCTTCAGGTACAATATGTCTTATCTTCCATTCAATCTTGTTAATTTCCAATTCAGCATCCACCTCCCCTATGTATGAGTCTTTAAATGTGCGAGCTATTATTAAAATTAGCTCCTGCTTTGTATTCAAAATACCTTTAGTGTAATCTTCAGCAAAACCCATAAGGTATTTAAGGGGTAGTTTACCACTAAACACGTGACTGACAGTGTCTAAAATATCTTGCTTTTTTTGAGTTAGACCCCAACCTGAAGTTACTAGCAAGCGTGCGTGTGTTTGACCATATGAAACCATACTTTTCATCGTGGTAGTAATACCTGGTTTTCGAACTACAGCCACTTGTTCACCGCCCATCTCTAGACGTATTTCTTCAAATAGAAATGCTAGTGCATTATTGGATAGATAACATTGTTTAGTAGCATCGCTAGGTGTAAATTTTCCTTCTATGTATATGTAACTTTCTGCGATGTCAAGTATCAGATCTTGAAAATTAATTGGAATTCGTATTTCATCCGAATTTCTGTAATATGGCGAGCCATAAGGTTTATATGTATGTTCGTGTAGACTAATTAGTGAATGGTCAAATACTGGCTCGTCAAACACTTCAAGTTTATCGCTAGTTGCAATAACCACCATCGTTATTTTTAATTTTTTCTCAATTTCAATCCAATAGATTTGAGAAAGTTACGATCTCTGGCTGACAATCTATGTCTTAACTGTTTAAGGTGTGCACGTTGAATGAATCTACTTCCACATGCGTTCTTCTTTTTATCGACATTATTATCGAGTATATTATATTGGTGGTTTACCTGTCGCTGTCGATTATTATATCTGAAACCCATTTGAGTGGTTGTGATGTTAAAACTTCTTCAATTCTAACTTTACAATAATTTTTTCTCCTCGAAAATCGATTAAATCACCGTTGTCATCCAATATGCGTAGAGTAATGTTGTCGATAAACTGACGTCCTTCAGGTCTAACAGGTAAATATATGATATTAGCAGGCTCCCTGGTAAGTTTGTAACCTGGTTCTACATCAATGTCAAACTCAAAGATTGTGTGTGATTCATCGGTATTCAAATATGCTCCAGAAATAATGTTGCAATCTATACGTATCATTCTTACTTTCATAATATCAACTGGAAGTGTTGATTCGTAAACTCTATTTGGATATAAACGTATTGCTTCAAATCCTAGTAGGCTACCAATCGAGTTTGGTTGCGTAAAGTCTATTTCATACTTTGACCAAATCTGACATTTTAATGTGTTGTTGTTTGCCCGTATCGAGAGTGTTTTTTCGAAATCTTTTTCATCAACATTCATAGCTTTCAATATTGCTCGATAGATTTCATTAATTTCATAAGCTCCTAGAGGTATGTGAATATTTGTTGTGGATGCAGCCTTCGCATTAATTTTATAGCAAAAATTGTTATTACTTTCATCCACATTAAATATAGAATTGTAAGAGTAGAACCCTATTAAACCTAACCCATAACGACTGGCTGTATCTAGTTGAATGGGTGGATAAAAGTCTGTACTAAGCACGCTTGAGCGGCTCGTTACTGTGAAGGTGTGCGACATGACTGATTTATTTAGAGCGTGTTCTGTTGCTTTATTGCGTGTTGCAACAGCGGTGTTGTAATCTTCTCTTCTTTGCTGGCGATGGTGACATGTTTATCTCATTATTGTTTGAGACGTTTATGTCATTTAATTTACAGTAGCAGCAAAATATTCTTCGAGGTGGTGGACCGTCATTTTCATCAACAATAGTGGTTTGACCATCATCAGAGAAATGATCTTGACAATACTGATATTTTAATATGTCAATATCATTTTGAAGGTGTGTTGGTAACTTATCCCATACTAACGCAATTTCGTTTGATGCGCATGCAATCATAACTTCCTTCGGCATATCTGCAAGTTGATATTTGCTCATTTTCCTCAGACTGCGAAGTCTAGAAAATGCAATTAGTGAATGTCCCATTCTTTTAATGTTTTCTCTGTCAATCGCTGGTGTGATAGATGTTTGCTCCATAGTGTCACTTTTTCGTTCTTGAAGATAGAAACTTTAAGCACAAATGTCCACACCACACTGTATTAAATTTTTGCTGACGCTTGTAATTATAGCAGATTTTATCAATTTTCTTTGAACCGGTGTGGAAATATCGAACTAATTCTATGGGTGGGGGCAAATCACCAAAACTATCAAAATATGTGACTAAACCACCACGTTTCTTATATGCCACCCAATGCGTCCCAGGACCGTCCACATGATCTAAATTGATGATTGCGGCTTCATTATAATGCGCGCCTGAATTTGGAAGAATATTTCGCATAAATACACCTCGAAAATAAGGTATCTTCATCCTCTTAGCATAATATCTGAGATCAATGTCGGTTAGAGCTCTCTGGGGCAGGGTGTCTAATAGTTTTTTGAATTTTGCGGTTTTAGGTAAAGCCCCAACCCTTTACGATATGGTTTCAAATGCAACCCTTTACCGCTTTTTCCCATGGCGATCGCCTCCATATGTCTGTTGTGGCGATTTGCTTCAGCTATCCCTTGTCGGCTCGTTTTCACAAGATTCACTGCTTTAGCAATACCCGATGCGCCTCCAGCTAAAGCACCCAATGCAGATAAGCCAGCAAAAATAGGTATTAAAGGTAGAATTCCTCCAACTTTCGGTATCGGAATTATGCGAGGTGTTCGAATTTTGCGTTTTCCACCTGCTGCTTTTATGTGATGTCGCGCAGCTTGAAGCGCAATGTGCATAGCTTTCTTTGTATCTTTTACAACATTTCTTTTACCGCCAGCTTTCCGTAATACATCGCGCACCTTGCGAACTATTCCCCCACCGAAAGCTATTTTTCTAACCTCCTTCTTGCCGTTCTTCTTCTTCTTCTTCTTCTTTTTAGAATATTCTTTCTCTTTGAAATATTAGGTAATGTTGACTTACATCCCATACCAAGATGTCGTTTTCCTTTCATTATGTTCGTAACTAACCAAGCGGCTGCTTTTTCTCCAATCGTTGCGTCTTTGGATTTAACTCGTTTCCAAGCTGCCTGTTCAAGTTGATAGTCTGCTTTGTGTCTGGCTGCTATATCTTTCTGTGTGTATGCAATATCGTGTTCCTTGCACGCTATATCAAGCTGATTTTTTCCGATATCACCATGTTTGAGTCTCCTTTCTAACTTGGTACCGGGCCCGCAATACTGATAACCTCCCGGTAAATGCAATTCAAATGGAAGCTTGTCAATCAGGGAATTAATTATACCCCCACCAATCTTTTTGTCGCGTTGATGTCTTTGATGTGTGTGTTGTGTGGTGATCAACATTTAAATAAGCCTTGTAAAACATACATCTATTTATATAGTCTTCAACCGCGATACAATGCGCATTGTCAAGCAGAAAGAAAAATTTATTGTGGATAATTTAGATGAGAAAGTGGGATTTGGGTATGGCGATGTAAATAAACGTCATGGACCGCTACTACCATCAACTGTACGATCTATTATAATCGGTCCGTCAAATTGCGGAAAGACAAATGTAATGATTTCTCTACTTACCCACCCTCTTGGACTACGTTTTTTGAATGTATATCTATATTCAAAATCACTAAATCAACCCAAGTATGAGTACTTACAGAACGTATTAACACCGATTAAGGGATTAGGGTTTTATACCTTTAGTAATAATGCACAAATAGTTGAACCATCCGAAGCCCAGCCTGAGTCAATATTTATATTTGATGATGTAATATGTGAGAAGCAGGATGTTATAAGATCATATTTTAGTATGGGGCGTCATAGAAATGTGGATTGTTTTTATCTCGCTCAAACATATTCACGCACACCGAAGCAACTCATAAGGGACAATAGTAATTTCATAGTTATGTTTAAACAGGACGACATGAATTCGCACCACGTATTTTCCGATCACGTGTCACCCGATGTAACATTTAAACAATTTCAAGAAATGTGTGTAGAGTGTTGGAAAGATAAATATGGATTTCTGGTAATAGATAAGGATAGAGAAATACGTGAGGGTCGATATAGAAAAGGTTTTGATAGCTTTATATATCCTTGATGTATTTTAATTAAAACTTCAATCGGTCTATAGACATCATCATAGACACTTCGATAACAGAGTTATATAATAATTAAAAATGAATACCATCAAAGAGGGTAAAACCAACATTGATGCTGTGAATGAAATATGTCTGAAACGTAAGCTGATAGAAGCGACAGATGCGGTACGCAAGAAATTCAACTCAATTAAAAGTAGACATGCGGAGAACCAATTATCACTTGAGAAGATGTATGAACCTATAACAAAACCTTTAAAAGTTATATCCTCAGCGACAGATATAAAATCACAAATTCAACCGCTACAAACGAAAACCTCGATTCAAAGGAGACATTCAAGAGAATCATCTGACATGGATACTTCTTTTAAAACCACACCTGATAGAAGCAAGAATGATGGTGAATATGATACACTACAAACGTCAATAATGGAAACACCTCCACCATCAATATTCGCCACCCCAAGTTCGGAAATTTCATTTACAGGTGAAGTACATGACATAGTCAGTAGGCACATAGGAAATTTAAAGTCGGGTGATTTTCATTATGATACCATATACGGTGTACGAGTAGATCCAAATAATGACGTCCTATTGATGGGTAATGCAGAAGTACGATTTTCTAATGGAAATATTGCACTGTCGCGTGGTAAAAAAAACTTGGAGTGTATCCAGGCAGTGCAGAGTTATATGATATAATGTTTCTGAGATATCCACCGATTTTAAATAGCGGTGTGAATGTTAATCGCAATGAAGAGTTGAAGATTTATGGTAAAATATTAACAAAGACTAACGCAGCATTCAAGAATTATAAGCCTGATAATGGGTTGAACACATCTAAATGGAAGAAATTCCACAAAATTATAAAACCTTTGGTAACCTCTACAATGGTGACTAGATCGAAAAGTGGTTTAGGATTACATCATAAAATACCTACCCAGAAGATGTACACTGATAAAGATGTGGACTATGTATATTGGAATAAACCGAAAGAATTGGTGGACCGTCTGCGTTTGTTATGGGCCTCAAAAATGGCTGGTAACAATAATGTTAACAACGAAATATTAAGTTTAATCAATGAGATGAGAGAAGAAAAAATTGTGTATTAAAACTTATATTCCAAAGAGAAAAACGTATATTCATACTGATATAATTTCTTATATATTATATCACCCAGTATGTATAATAGGTGCAAATGTGTCTAAAACGAGTTAGATGTATTCAGAAATGGCTACTGTAAACACCATCGACAAGTTTGGTCGTAGAAAAAGCGGTAGTAAATCAATGCTTTTACGTGGGCCACCAGGTATCGGATTCAAGCTCACCAGTGATAAGCATTTTGATATTCAGAATAAACGTTTAAAGAATATTGGCTACCCGATAGATGAGAGAGACGCAGTGACATGCGATTATGTACATCAGTATATTGGTAAAAGCATACAAGAAGCGTCTAAAATAATTCTAGACACATTTCACAAATCTATGGTTGAGTACAATAAAAAAAATGAAGAGTTCAACACAACGTATGCGAATCAATTGATTGATGACATTCGACGTTATATTGAAAAAGAAATTTCTATCATCAAAAACATACTTAAAGAAAATCAAGATACTTTAACTGCTAGAGTAGCTAAAATAGATCAGACAGTCGCAGAATTTCATTCAGAGAACACGTCATCCGGCAGATTAGCGTTTCCTCCTGAATGGGATGACGCAGTATATATGTAACGAAAAGAATACCTATATGCACGATGGCGTTTAATAATTGCAAACAACAAGTTGTTAACGAATTGCACAAATCTTGTAGGCGAAATTTCCCTAGAAGAAGAACTATAATTAAAGGGTTTGGTGATTTATGGCAGATTGACTTGGCTGAAATGCAGCAGTTCGCAAGGAATAATGCTGGTCACAGATATATTCTTTTCGTAATCGACTGTTATTCGAAATACATTTGGACTCGGCCTATTGTAAACAAAACAGGAGCTGTGGTTGCTAAAGCTATGAAAAGTGTTATAAAAGAAGCAAAATATTCACCTAAAAATATACAGAGTGATCACGGAACTGAGTTCTACAACAGAAATTTTACTGCGATAATGAAGGAAAACAATATCAAACATTACTCCACGTTTAGCACTAAAAAAGCTGCGATTGTGGAACGTGTAATACGTACATTAAAAAATTGGTTGTATCAAGAATTCTCACTGAGAGGTAAATATAGATGGATTGACATTCTACAGAAAATAACAGAACGTTATAATAAAAAAATCCACAGAATAACTAAAATGAGACCAATTGATATTACACCAAATACATCTTTAAATGTATATAATCATGCTAAAATTGCTTTAAAACCTAAATTTCACATTGGTGATGTTGTGAGAATAAGCAAATTTAAAAGCGTGTTTTCTAAAGGTTTTACACCCAACTTTTCAACAGAGTTGTTTAAAATCGTAAAAATAAACATAACAAACCCCAGGACATATTTACTTCAAGATATGATGGGTAAGCCGATCAAAGGGTGTTTTTATGAAATGGAACTGCAAAAAACTAAATATCCAGATGTTTATTTGGTGGAGAGTATTTTAAGGAAGAGAGGAAATAAAATGTACGTGAAATGGCTCGGACTTCCCAAAGAATATAATTCCTGGATTAATAAAACAGATATTTTATAAATATTGCATATTACTACTATGTTTTAAGTAGAATTGTAAAAAAAATGTGTATTGTTAAATCGAATGGTGCTTCTATTTGTGTGTCAGAAATAAACACAAAATTATTTATTTCTTCTTAGAACATAGCTCATTTAGATGTAATCAATATCTTATTCATAGCTTTCATGTTATTTTAATTTGTAGACTACAATAATGTTTATTTGTAATATATTATATTTTAGATAAAATATTTACAATAATAATTAATGTCGGTATTTGTAGGTTTAGAAAGAAAATAAATAATATTCACACGTATTGTTTAATAAATATCGAAAAGCAATAGGACCTAGTAAAAGGGTGTAAAACTTCTAATTTTTAAACTTTAACGGTAAAGCTTTCATTGCAATCGACCGTTAGTAAAGGATGTTTACCTAATAAAAGTTGCTTTTACACCTGTTTTATTACCCTTTGTGAACAAATCTCACATCTCTAATGGAATATTTTTATTACACCTTTATTAATAAATTTAGGTTACACTAATTTATAGTAATATTTTATTCCACACTTTTTATATTATTTTTTTAATTTTAGACTATAAGAATTATTTTTATACTTTATTATATTTTAGATAAAATGTTTACAATTAAGAAAGTAAATAAATAATTATGAAGAAGTATTTGTATCATTTATATAATAAAACACATCAAAAAAAAAATAAGAAGCATACAATTAAGAAAAAATTTTTTATTACTTAAAAATACATATATATATATATATATATATATATATATATATATATATATATATAATAATTATATAAATGGAAAATACAAAAATTATAACTAGACATTAATAATAATATAAAACTTATAAAAAGAAACACAAAACAAAAAACGAAACACAAAAAAGAAAATACAAAAATTATAACTAGACATTAATACTAATATAAAACTTATAAAAGAAACACAAAAAATAAAAATTATAAACTAGATGCTAATAATATAAAATAAATACAAAAAATACAACACACAAAATAACTAATAACTAATAAATACAAAATAAATACAAAAAAATACACAACACAAAAATAACTAATAAATAAAAAAAATTAATGTTTATCATTATGAGTCTTTGGAGTTGGAGTACATACGAAGCACGCATCGACGATGCCAACAACGACAAGATTGGCTTGACATACCCCACATGTTATTACAGGTACATCAAACCAATGTGTTGTTTGATGGATGCTGCCGTGTTTGTGTACGGCGCGATCCCCAATTAATCTTGAATAGGGAACGTAGCAACGCGTACACAAATACACGCAGCCACCGTCGATGGTTTCGACGAACACAAACGCCGCGGTCGCACAAACTATTTCCGTGGATCCGGTTTCAACCTCGGTGATGCGGCGGGCCATCTCCATATGGTCCTCGGTTTCTGCGTCCACGGCGTCAGTCACGACCCCCTCGTCAATGTCGTCGTCGTCCTCCACTCCAAGCTCAGGTTGCTCATCATCTATAAATAAATAAATAAGTAAATAATATATAAATACACATTTATTGCATGCATTTTTTAGACAAAAAAAAATTACAAACAAAGGTGAAAGATTCTGCAGAGTGTATTCTCACTTACACATAAATGAATATAAGTAATAATTATATCATAATATTACCTGGAACATCATCTCCTTCAAACACATCTCCTTCAAACACATCAACACCACCCTCCACCTCATCATCATCAAGTAAAAATCTCGCGTTATTAACATCATCCCACGCCAAACCCCTCAAACGTTCCATGTTTCCAGCCATTTTCTATTATATTTTTCTATATTCGTATTCGTATACACTGTAAATGAAACTGATGTAATTCTAGCAATATGCACACATATTTATAGTGATGAAGGAGGTCCAGAGCAGTCTCCCACCATTCTCTTGAAGGCCGTCCTGTTATACGTTGAAGGACAATGTCTTACATATGTATAAAAGCAGTATATGAATACACATAAATAAATATATTTCACAAGTTGTTCACAGTGTTCATTACAATGGTTTTTCCAAAAGAGTGGGATAGTAAACCAAAAATTTTATCTTATCCATATCGAGTTAATAATCTAAAAAGATGTTATTGTAGTTATGCACTTCATATAAATCCACGCACTGGTTTGTGTGCTAATTGTGATAGGGAAAATCCCATCATTTTCGAAGATATGACAGCGATACCTTCTAGTATAGTAGGTTTAAAATGTAAAAAGTGCCCGCGTGTGTTGAAACATACAAATATTGGAATTTGTAGAGATGTTTGCGATATTTGTATGAAAGATAGATTTTTGAAACAAAAATGTTTAGTTTGTAAGATATATTTCAATGATGTTTGGAATAACTTGTGCCGGAGGTGCAGGTTTGGTAGCATTTTATGTCATAAAATTGGTTATTTCTTTCTTAATAAGAAAAAACACATGGAATTTTGTTGGTGTCTAACACATGAGGAACAAATCAAACGAGCGTCAACTATGGTAAATGGAACATCTGGGCCAAACTCATCGCAATCTGATAGTGAATAGTGTTTTTTTATTGATATCGCATATTTTAATGTACTATTGTTTCAATAAAATATTAATATTAACAAATTTTGTTATTCTTAATTGAAATTTTAATGTAACTTTTTTTAATTAAATTCTATATAAAACCAAAATGTCTAATGTATGAAATTTCTATTAGTTTCACATTTTATTTACATAATATATAAGTAAAAATGTTTATAAATAAACTTTATTAATACAAATACTATTTAACATATTTGTTAATATGTCATATATTTTTTTTGTATAGTAATGATGGAAATCTCATGTTTTTTAACATATGTTTGTGTACTATTGTTTTCAATAAAAATATTGGTATTAACACGTTTTAATTCTGTATTGTTTTCAATAAAACATTAATATTAACAAAACAAAAATTTAATATTCTTAATTGAAATTTTGATTTAACTTTTTTTTTATTAAATTCTATTTAAAATCAACGTTTATTGTGACTGAAATTCTATTAGTTTAAAATTTATTTACATAATATATATAAGTAAATTGATTATAAATAAAGTGTATTAATACAAATACCATTTAACATGTGTGTTAATTATGATATGTATATATATTTGTAGAGATGTTTACATTAAATGTAATTATATATTTACACATGTTTTTCATTCTTAATTTAAAATTATCTTTTTTTAAAATCACATTTAAAATCAAACAAATAATTTGAATTAATTTTTTTTATTAAATTTTTTTTTACATAATACATATATATATATATATATATATATATATATATAATATATAATTTATTCGGTGGAATCCACGCCATCTTCGCATTCATTTTCGCCCTCATTTTCACCCTGTGACGTCCAGTGGCTTTGGTCTGGGGTTGCTTCCACCGACGCACCATCATCAAAGTCCTCGTCCACGTCATCTAAATGCACTGTAGACACAGACCATGCCGAAGGAGATGGCGCCCGATCTGTGGAACTGTCTGGTTCATCTTCATCGAAATTAATCATTTCGGGCGACCAGCTCCTATAGAAAACATCCCCGACGCTGTCTGCAGGCCCATCATCCATCTCTATATTATCGTCATCAAAATAATACTGTGGTGATTCTTCGTTTGTGGTACTATCCGCTTCCATAATTATCTTCTTGTGAAATGCCGGTTAATATTGTGGTTGATTATTTATAAGAAGTCACAATATTTTTGACCTTGTAATCTAAGACGTTTGGTTAGCTACGATTGCATATTACAAATTTACCCACTAGTTGGCGTCGGGGTAGTAAGTGGGGGTAGCTGTGAAAGCTAGAGAGTTTAAAAAGCGCATAACAGTCACTTCTTGTGAAGCTTCCCAGTGTGTTAGTCGTGTTTTATCTATCTTCAAACTTTTAAAATTTTCAAACCGAATTAAAACTTTAAATTTTTTTTCATAATGAGTGACAAATTATTCGCTTTGTTGGAATTATCTGGAGAAGTGCGAGACGCTCTAGCATCACCTATTGCGGATCGGGTTGTGGAACTTCCACTTCTTAAGTGGGATTCTACTACTGATAGAAATGTGGGTGATGTGGAAACGTTAAGTGTGAATCCCGCGACCGATGACGATATGGCAATATTATGTATTAACGAAGCGAATGACGATTTTTGGAACAAAATAGATTTCGATTTGTTAATACATAATAGTGAACAACAAAGTGGCGGCGTAACTTTTGGAGTTGCGGCGTCGAGTTCCAAGGCTGACGTCGTGGAACCCGAGGCCAATGTTTCACTAGGTACGCCGCAAATACAGTTAGAAACCGCGGCCGAACAAGTGGTGAGTGTGGCTCAAACCCATGAGATGCAATTACCGTCTCGGGAAGTTATTTACGAGGCCGTTACACCTGTAAGTACGCCGACAAAAGCACCTTTAAGCCCAATAATAACCCCTGTGAAACGGAGGAATAACAACATCCTTGAGGGGTTATTGCAAAAGGGTGAAAACGGTGCGTTTGTGAAAACAATAAAAAATAAAGGTTGTACAAAAAGGAAACGCTCCACCCCTGCTGGCGAAAATAAAAAACCACGTGCGGCAACAAACAAAAAGTCGCGCGTGGTGAATATATCAGCTACACCGTCGAGTAGTGGGGTTAAAAAACCCATACGCTCAACTACTAGCTCGACGGTGGTCAAATCTTCTTCGCAAATCGCGACAGGGGCTGGACCGTCAAATAATTTTCCGGAACGGCGAATTTCATCCTGTGTGAGTGAACTTCAACTATCTCAAGACCATCAAAAAGATATATTGAGCGATGTTCTTTTGATGATTAACGGATTTGAGATGAGGAAAGCTCGTCTTATGAATGATGTTCAAAAAAGTGACGAACGGCGTCGCGAATTAACACAAATTTGCGATTCTAACGTCACTAAAAGACGGCGATTAGTGGATTTACTCGAACAACATGACAACGTTGCTCGAGTAGATGAACAAAACCTGGAAGATTTTAACTCGTCCGATACTAATAACCGTCTTGAATTGGACAAAATTACTAAGAGGATTGAGTCCATTCGCCAGTTGCTCGGGGGATAATTCCAACATCGCGATCTATTAATATTTTTTTTACACACTGGTTTGCTGATGTAGGTATATACTATTTTTTCCTTTTTTTTTGTAATTAATATATTGAATGTAATCTTTTTTTTTTGGTATTGTTCTTTCTGTTGCAGTTTTGCACATATTCAATTTTTTTATATATAATTTGCATATACATGTTTAATTGTTCCTTTTTTTTTTGCAAAATTTTGCATGTTATACTTTTTCCTAAATTGTAGAATATATGTTTAATTGTTCCGTTACATTTTATGTATTGTTTCAACCAAATTTTTCACACAGATTGTGTGTTTTTGTAAATTGTAGAATATGCGTTTAATTGCATATTTTCTACCTTGTTTTTATTGCAGTTTTGCACAAACTTGTGTTTTTTTTTGTAGAATATACGATTTATTATATCTTCATCTGTTTATATTGGAATTTTTTGTATACATTGTAAAAATTTTAATCATAATTGTATATTATTGCAATTTTGCATAAATTGTGTGTTTTTGTAGAATATGTATTTTATTATTACGTTTTGATTGTAAATGGATTTTGAATAAGTTGTAAAATCTTGCAAGCAAAATATTTTATTGTAATATATGATTAAAAAAAATGAGTGTGTTATTATTTTAAAATGAATAAGGTGTACTTAAATAAAGTAAAACAGTAAAAAATGAATAAGATTTTCTTAAATAAAGTAAATCAGTGACATTAAAAGTGTAAACACATAAAATTACATGATAATATAAAAGAATTGAAAAAGGGTAAAGTATATGTTTCATTTTATTTAAAGAATGATGAGCATATTTTTAATAGTTTTACAATTGGTTCTATTCAGATATTTTCAAGTACCATTTTAAAAGTGTAAACACATAGAGTTAAAAGCTAATAAAAGAATTGAGAAAAAAATAAAGGTAAGTAAACGTTTTATTTTACATTATATTTAAAGAATTTTGACCCTATTTTAAAACCTTTACAATTACTTTTATTAAGATATTTTCAAGTAACAAAAAAATATATAGATTTATTCTTCAGGTATAAGTTGAAGGGCAAATAACTTTCTAGTTTACGGATATTACACTGTAAAAGCTTAGATGGGTTTTTTTGTTGATGGGGTTGTAAATTTATACTTTACGTTCAATGTTTTCTATTTGAAGGGCAATAAGTTTTGATTTAAAGATTTAAATAAAACAATCATGATTAACTGAAAAAATAAAATAGAACATAGTGTCTAGATAAAAAACGATGGTAATTATTTAACTTGTGACTTATGAGAGTTGATAAAAGATAATTTGATTTAAAAATTTATTATTAATCACTTCCTACACAATTTTTTAATTGTAGATGAAACGAAAAAATACTTTTGAACAAAAAACAATCACATAAATCCAAAAATTTTTTACAAGTAAGTACACTTTTAGCACTTTTAACATAAAAAAATTTTCATATCATTGTTTAGTGTAATGGCTACTAGTTTGTAAATTAATAATATTAAGTTTGACTTAGATTGAAGAAGGTATTTTCTACGCAGAATATTTCACTGTCGTAGATTTTTCTATTTTAACTTAGATGGCACTATGTAAGCATAGTGCACAATTTGAATGTCCAAGAAGTAGATTACTACACAATATGAGGTATTGTAAAAGATAAATGATTCATACAGTACACTGCTGAAGATTTTTCTTAAATTCTTCTACTCTGACATAGATGGCAGCACATTCTTTTTCACCCACCAATTAGTCTAGAATTTATTATCCTCAAAATATTTTACTTATTAATTTAACATAAAACGTTTAGCGCGTATTATGTGTAAGTAAAATATTTTATAATTAAAATAAGTAACAATGTAAATATATTCATGTATCCGCTTGACACGTTCTACCGGAAGTATATTATATTGATATTTCGGACAACACAAAATTTAAGTGAGCGAGTGGTATCGACATGCGTTGAAGCGTCAATCTTTGACGTGGAAATTGCCGTTTCGATACCGCACCGCGCTCCTGGGAATAGATGGGATGGTGGTGGTCTATTCCCAGCTTTTTTTCATTTTTGACCATTTTTCCGTCAGATTTTTTATTTAAAAATATTTAGTATACATTTTTAAGTATTAACTTTACATTTTTTTATAGTCTTATGTAGGTTTTTAATTACCTTTTCCTTAGTTTTCAATGATCAAAAACCCAAAACTTCCAAAAAGCTTAGGGATTAAATCATTAGCAAATTCATTTTAACCTTTCTTTTTTAAAAAATCTATTTCCTCTTTGAAATACTATCAATATTGAGAAAAAATACGTAATAGATGGATAAAGCTTTTTTTCATAATAAAAACCGTATAACACGGTCTTGGACAATTCCAATATGCAAAACCCGAGATAGATTGGTTTATTATAGACTACCTTCAATCTACCCATATGAATAGCTAAAAAGTCTTCAGAAAATATGGAACAAGTTTTAAAGTTCGGTCGAGCAATTAGAGAATTGGCGCCTTCTCTCCGTTTTATGCTATGCCAATGCGTAACAAGCTTTATGTCCCTTCTGCAATCAACATTTTCTAGGCTTTTCCCGTAGATGGCGTTATTCATCAGTTTATATTGATCTTTTTCAAATTTATTATCACTTTTATTTCTCAACTCTGTATTTAGATCGATGTATTTTTTTAACCACGGCGATTGATTGAACTTTAGAACCCGGTGTGTTTTCACAACCATCAAACCATGACTAATGGCTTGTTTCAAATTTCTGTAGTGTATAACATATCTTTTTTTTATCGTGTAAGTTAGGTATTAATTTTTTTTAATTTTAATTTACATGGAGGTGGGACAATATTTTCTACTAAAAACGGTAAATCAGCGTGGAGATCATGTAATGACTCCGGATAATGGATATCAACCTCAAGAACATATCCGCATGAACTATCATCTGAAACACTCATAACATCTAAATTCATTATTTCACTCTCCGAAAGCCACATAAACCCGCCTGTTGGAAGCGGTTGGCACATACTGTAACCATACATATTCGTACAATCTAAATATGTGATAAAAGAGGATGCTTCGTTGGGGTCATAGTTGGGGAGGAATTTGTTATTTGCTATGTGTTTTCGCTCTACGCAGCAGCTAAGCCCACCTCTCAAATTACGTTTAAAGAAATTAATCATGTCGATATCTATCATTAGTTCTAAGCGTATATTTGTTAGTTTTAGCATAGCATCCCACCCCAACCCTGGAGCCGTATAGTACTGAGCGGGATCCAATTTATATTTTTTCAGAGATATTGCTCGAAAATTTTCAAATACATCACACAGCAGCAACACATCTGTTTTTAAATATAAATCTGAATATTCGCCCAAACTACTACAGTTAAATGTGTTCCAAACTTTCTCAGCCCTTTCGTAATCCGCGTCCGTTATATTTTCATCATTCAGTATATTGTAAAATTCTTCTTTGGATGGTAAAACGGGGGTGTTTAATTTTTCTAAACTGCTAACAAAACTGTATGGGAATACACCCTTTCGCCGCATTAAATTAAACTGTTCATCGTTTGGAAAAAATTTTCTGGTTTGATGAAATTCACTAACCGGTAAAATGTCCCCCAAATTTTGAAGCGAAGTAGACAAAAATTTAAAACTATCGATAAAACGCAATTTTATATATTTTTTACTTGTCTCACCCTTACTATTGATATAATCATGCATATATAAATGTTTAGTAAAAGATATATATTTTTCTTTGTTTTGCGCGAGTACATCGATTCTATCCCCATGTGTGGCGATCTCGCGCATTAATATGTGGGTATCGTACATCATCGAATTGTGTAATATAACGGGAATGAAATTTGGTAATTTATAATTTAAATTACATACTGAGTGAGCGGCGCCAAACCTGACTTTTCCGGTTATGTGACAGTGGTCCCGCACTTTTACATCACCCTCCGTAAAAGGCTTCTCACATATACCACAAACAACTGCGTTTGCAAAATTCTCCTGTTCTTCATTTGTGAGAGGAAGCATTGGAACTATTTCCTTTAAATAAGTATTGTACAACTCTCTCACATCAGCCTCAATACGCGAAACAAAAACCGTTACAGCGTCTGAACCGCGATAAATTTGAAACCTCGAAATTGTATCGTCAAATGATGACTTAATTAAATAGCAAAAAGAATACGCCTCATGTAAATGTGTTCTATTTGTATAGGACTGTGAGGGCGCGGGTTCGCACGTATCCAAGGGTTTTAGAACAGTCTCAAAATCCGCATATACTACGAATGGCACTTTCATTTGTCTCTCAAAGTTTTCAAATTTTAATACATTTTCATGGCATTCCTTGCCAAATTTATCGATTCGCGATTGAGTTGAAGGTATTGTTGTATATAAATGGTTGCAATCATGTCTCTGATGTTGCATTAACACTCGCTCACTATTAAAATTTAACAAACATCCATCACAAAAATATTTTCTATGATTATAAGCGGAAATCTGACTTGAAACTAATCTAGATAAATCTTTTATCCAGCAGTAGTGAGTGTTAACACATTCATTGTTACATCGATGTGTGTCACCACAATCTTCAGAAATTAATAATAAATTTACGTGAATGTGCAGTTTTTTCTTAGAGTAGTGTAGAGGTCCAACAACTTCATACGTCATTCTATTATTTTTAAATTTAGTCTCTAATCCATACACATTAACGGAAATATTATTCATTTCCTCAAATTTATAAATATCACACAGTTTCATTGGAAAATTCAAACCTTTTAAATTTAATACACGCGAGTAGTGGGGATATGATGTTGTTTCTGTTTCACACCTCGTCGCGGGATACAATGCCGCAGTTATAGACCAAGCAAAACAATATTCATCCTTATTTTCAACATTAACCACAGCATTCTTGCATGCAACGAATCTTGGTAACTTTATATATGACGATCCGCGCATGGGACTAAACTTGTTAATATTAACTTCAAGGTACATAATTCGCTCGATAGCCCACCCTAAAAAGAGAAATAAATAAATAATACACTTTTACTTGAAGACTATAAGATATTTTACCTGAATCGCGTTCTTGAAATTCAGTTGTTTGCGTATTCATCACTTCTACAAATACATCATATACAGCACTCAAGTCCGTTGATTGATCAACAATTATATTAGGTGTATTAAATGATTTGATATCAGAAACATCCTGTGTTTGTATAATATATCTACCAAACGCCTCCATATTCACTTTCACAGATTTATGAATGTTTACCATCTCATTAAGCACGTTTAGAACTTTGTGCTTGATTTCACCAAAAAACATTACATAATCAGTATGATTATTTTCACTTTGTACACGATAACTTATAATTCTACATTTCAAAGCACTGCGAACAACTTGTACACCGTCAATTAGTGGAGCACATGAATTTGTTCTATGTTGTAACGTTCTTCTGTGAATATGCATCTGATTTGCAGCAATCGTTACATTACAACACCAACATGTATTTAATGCAGCTGCGGATGTGTGAGGCTGAATCGTTTGTACATCTGCAGAGGTTGATGGTTTTGAATTAATTTGCGCGTCGCTATGTTTACATTTTTTTGTTGGTGGCCCATCATCTTTAAACTTTTTACAAAAACGCATCTGATGGCGTCGCATATTATCACGACGCGTAAAACTAATACCACAAGCACTACAGTTATACATTGTGACTGCACTCTAACAGAATTAGTTCAAGAATGAATTTCCATCCAACTCCCCTCCTTCATATATAGGAACACTGTGAAAACAACCTTCAAAACCACACGAGTGGTAGCATGAGACGCTGCAACCTTAATACGTGTACGATCGAGGTCGGACGCATAGAAAACAACGACCTTGACAAAAGCGCGCGTACACGTGTGTCATAGACATTCAATCCGCGGTGCAAAGACCTTGAAACATATGCCCGTATACGTATGTGATCAAGGACGGAGGAGAGGGCCGGTATATATACCCTACTAATATTTTCTATGATTATATGCGGAAATATGACTTGAAACTAATCTAGATAAATCTTTTATCCAGCAGTAGTGAGTGTTAACACATCCATTATTACAACAATGACTATCCCCATAATCTTCAGAAATTAATAATAAATTTACGTGAATGTGCAGTTTTTTCTTAGAGTAGTGTAGAGGTCCAACAAACTTCATACATCATTCTATTATTTTTAAATTTAGCCTCTAATCCGTACACATTAACGGAAATATTAATCATTTCCCTCAAATATATAAATATCACAGAGTTTCATTGGAAAATCAAACCTTTTAAATTTAATACACGCAAGTAGTGGGGTTATGATTCTGTTTCTGTTTCATACCTCATCGCAGGATACAATGCTGCAATAATAGCCCAAGCAAAACAATATTCATCCTTATTGTCAACATTAACCACAGCATTCCTGCATACAACGAATTTGAGTAACTTTATATATGACGATCCGTGCATAGGACTAAACTTGTTAATATTAACTTCAAGGTACATAATTCGCTCGATAGCCCACCCTAAAAAGAGAAATAAATAAATAATACACTTTTACTTGAAGACTATAAGATATTTTACCTGAGTCACGTTTCTGAAATTCAGTTGTTTGTGTACTCATCACTTCTACAAATACATCATATACCGTACTCAAGTCCGTTGATTGATCAACAATTATATTAGGTGTATTAAATGATTTGATATCAGAAACATCCTGTGTTTGTATAATATATCTACCAAACGCCTCCATATTCTCTTTCACAGACTTATGAATGTTTACCATCTCATCAAGCACGTTTAGAACTTTGTGCTTGATTTCACCAAAAAACATTACATAATCAGTATGATTATTTTCACTTTGTACTCGATAGCTTATAATTCTACATTTCAAAGTACTGCGAATGACCTGCAATGTCAATCAGTGGAGCACATGAATTTGTTCTATGTTGTAATGTTCTTCTGTGAGTATGCATCTGATTTGCCGCAACCGTTACATTACAACACCAACATGTATTTAATGCAGCTGTGTATGTGTGGGGCTGATTCGTTTGTACATCTGCAGAGGTTGATGGTTTTGAATTACCTTGCGCGTCGGTAGGTTTACATTTTTTTGTTGGTGGGCCATCATCTTTAAACTTTTTACAAGAACGCATATGATGGCGTCGCATATTATCACGATGCGTAAAACTAGTACCAAAAGCACTACAGTTATACATTGTGACTGTGACTTTAGTTGAATATATTTAGCTGCAGAAGTAAAAAGCATAGCGGAGGATTTCGACGCGTTGAGCTTTAAGTTATTTTCAGAAACATACCTTTCAATATAAATAAGGTCTTGATTAATACTAAGAGCTGATTGGTGATAGTTGTCGCTATTAAAGTGAAACAACAGTTGGGTATCATCCGCATAAGTCTGCATAGACATATGTTTTATTTTATTATACATGTCAGCCGTGTATACAATGAAAAGCAGGGGGACCTAAAACTGATCCTTGTGGAACTCCCGATGACACATTTCCAACAGAGGATTCAGTGATTCCAATTCGCACTAGTTGAGACCTTGATTTTAAATAGTTTTCAAAAAATAACAGTGCAATGGGGTCAAAACCATAATACTTCAGTATAGCATACATGAGTTCATGACTGAAATCTAACATAATGAGTACTGTCGCAAGTTTTTTGTCTAGATTTGTGATAATAGTATCATGAAGGTTTAGTAATGCAGTTGTTGTACTATGAGCCTTTCTAAAACCTGATTGGTGTTTTGGAATAATGTTATTTTTTGAAAAATATTCATTTATTTGTACATAGACAATCTTTGATAATATTGGGAGAAGACTTATGGGCCTCAGTTCATTTACAGACACTGGATTTGGGACCTTCGGCAAAGGAAAAATTAAAGCAGTCTTCCATGCAATGGGAAAATAACCCATCTCTAAACAGCAGTTTATTATATGCAACAAATGTTTCATAATGACAGGAGCACATAGTAATAGCATATTTAGATTGATACCATCAATACCACTTGCATTCGATTTGAGACCATTTATTGCATTTATTATAGTAGATTCATCAACTAAATTGAACTTAAAAGTAATGTTTTTATTAAATGTGTTTGAGTTAAAATGTGCAACATTTTCTGGACAAGCATTATCGTTAAAAATCGATAAAAAGTGGCAATTAACCAGGTCTGGCTTTAAAAAGGAATTTAGCGAATTTTTATTATCACTTGTATAAACATTCATAGTTCTCAGCGCACGCCACAGGTGTTCTACGGATTTTTGCTCCTCTAAAAACGAAAGATACGCTGCTTTTTCTTTACGAATTGCATTTAGCACAAAGTTTCTTTTTGTTTTATAACTAGACCAATTTGCCGGAGTATTATTGGCTTTATATTTTGACAGAGCTTTCTCACGATCTCTTATCATCAGTTTAATCGTGTCAGTTAGCCAAAGAACATGCGGCTTACTTACTCTTTTCGTACATACAGGTGCATGAATGTCAAATAGATTTATAATAAAATTAGTGAGAAGGTTAACTTTATCCTCGATATAGGGCAAGTAAAAAACATCATCAAAAAGTATTGATTGTAAGTCAGAAAGAAAATTATTGTAGTTAAAATCATGAAAGTTTCTATATGTAACATATTTTTGCGCATACTTAGGGATCGATTAGTGCAATTCACAGAAAATTAACATATGGTCAGTAACCAAGTCAGCATTAAGCGTCCCAGCAAAGTTAGAAATATTTTTATTTATAAAAATTTGATCAATCAAAGTTGCAGAATACTGGGTAATTCTTGTAGGTTCACTAATTAGCTCGTGAAAGCCGTATGTGTTGAAGCACTCAGATACTTTATTTCCAACATTAAAAAAATTCGTGTTGAAATCTCTCAAAACAACAATGTTATCATACATAGGTAATAGAAAAGGTAACACATTGGCTATAAGACCGATTAAATCTGAGTTGTTTACTGTGGGAGGACGGTAAATTATACCAATAACTAAATTTGTACTGTGAAATTTTAGATTTAGCCATAAACACTCAATACCCTTTTCATCAATATCAAAGTCAAATTGAATTACTTGGCATTTAAGTTCTTCACGAACGTACACTGCTACACCCCCACCTCTACCTGCGCGGTCTTTACGAAATAAAGAATATCCACAGTACTGGACATAACTTCATTAAAGAGCCACGTTTCAGAGACCGTCACAACATCCAAAGAGTTGTTAAAGATAATTTCCTGTAATTCTAAAAAGCCTGTTGCTAGAGAACGAACATTAAGACGACATACTTTTATATTTTTATGTTTTGTGTTCCCCATAATTAATCCTTGATTTAAGTAGGTCTAATTGGTGTTTATATATAGGACACTGAAAATCGCTACAAGCATGATCCGTTGGCAAATCACTTTTATTTTTGTTATTATATAAAATACAATTATTGCAATTTTTGGTCACAGATTCACATTCATTTGTTCGTGACTTTCGGTACACAGTGGACAACAAACTGGGGTAGAAGTTTGACAATCTTTCTTAGTATGACCATAACGTTGACAACGATAACATCGTAACACTCTGACGTAATCCTCGACATAATATTTTTCCCAGCCAATAAATAAGTGACCTTTAGACATAACTAATTTTCTTATGGAGGGTGAAACCTCAATAACAATATTTTGAGTAAACTTTCGGACAAGTTTTGTTATAATTTTAATTTCAATTTGCTCTACATTTTCAAAAATATTGTTACCACGAATTTCTTCTACTATATTTTCATCATTTGTAATGTTTTTGTTAACGCCCTTTATTAACAAACGTGGGTTGAGTTTTTTTATTCGCTGACACTAAATTTATTACCAAATTTATCAATAACTGCAGTTTTGAGTTTATTTAGAGAGGTCATGTCATCACAATTTATTAGCACACCACCTTTAATTGGCTTAGTTTTATTGACGAGTATGTTCAAGTCTCTAGGATTCACATTATGTTTTATTTCAGTCATAACATTTACCTTTTGATCGGACGACTTGATAAATAGCACAGCAGAATTTTGTTTCACGCTGTTGTTTACGTTTTTTACAGCAGAACTATAGTTCATTGATATGGTCTTATCAATAAAGGAATTACTTACAATTTTTGTGTCTAATAAATCTTTTTGTAACTTATTTGTATATTCCAAACTTTCCAAGTATTTATTTAGCACATCTTTTTCTCGTATAAGGATTTCAATTTCTTTATGCAGCACAATTGCATCACAATTATTTAAACACTTATTCACCACTGTTTTACTAGAAGAATTCACAGCAGACAAACAACACTTTTTACATTGCCAGTTGGTTTTGCTGACATTCGATCCCAGGAATAATTTTACTGAACTTTCAAAACACCGGCTGTGCACTACGACATTGAATTTACTATTTTCACATTTCACTTTATTTCTTCTAAAATTTCCTCCACAAATTTCACATTTTACATCGGATTGATCCGACGAGCCACCCGACTCGTCAGCCATCTTGATTGAAAATCTCTTTGTTTCTCTATATCCTAAAATTCTCAACAAATCTTAGATAAAACAACTCAGAAATACCTAAATTGAAAGTTTATTCTAAAGGTTATTATGACCAACTAAACATATTAAAGTTACCAGAACGTTGCTGAGAATTTAAACTATGAAGTGTAACATTGCGTTTGCAAGTTTAATTATGTATGATTACCCCTCTCCTTAAATCCGCCCTTAGCAACGTTACGTTCTAAACTTTTAAAATATAAAGTTGCTGCTAGTTTTGTGTATAGTCCAATAGGTTTAGACTATATACATTAAGTTTTCAAAAGCAACTTTAATGAAGAGCATATTCGAAAATTTGAGGTATTTTAATACCGTTTCCATAATTGAGGCGTATGGCGTATGGTGCAAAGGTGGCCTAACTGACATGTTGGCGCATTTCGCGACATTAAATATATTGTAATCATGACACTCATACGAATAGATTTGTTCCTAGAGCGTTTCCAACCGTTTGAAACTGTTGAAGCATGCGCACATTGTTGTAGTAGAGAGCTCATTCGTCCTAAAATTCTTTAAAAAATGATTCGATACACTGGATCCGAGGAAACAAATAATATATTTAGTTTAAGACATAAAGTGTAATATATGAATGATCAATAAATTTGTTAAAATGGAATGGAATGAATCGGAGGTCCGTAAAGAAGTTGGTTGGTTACCTCTTAACTTTTGACCAATAGAATTAATGGCGGGAATACGTCATCTGTATGCCAGATTTGCCAGTTTATGAATTATGTTATATTTTATATACTTATGTTAATTATTTAATTTAACATATAATAACAATAATTTTGAAAAATACTATAAATGACTCATAATGAAAATAACTGAGGATAGAAATACTAATTATTGAATAAACTTGTGTACATTTATTTTCTTGGCGTTACATGTTTCATGTATAATCAGAATAAAAACTACTATTCTCATTAAATTTTGTTATCGATTATGAATTATCACCAAATTTAACCATTTTCTTTAACAAATCTTCACAGGTTATAACATACAATGTTTTGGCATGGTTTTTAAAATATGTTTGTCTGTTATTTGATGATTATTTACTGCCATTTGATCTCTGGAAAGGCCAAAGCGATTTTAATAAAATTTTGCACATAGGTTTGAGCAAAGACGAAAATACAAAACTACATTTATACAAGGTGGTTTAAGATTGCCAACCAACCATCCGAAATTGTTATAATTTATAATATTTCTGGCATGTTCCAGTTCATTAATTATGATTTCCGATAAAACAGGGATTTTCACATGTTATAGCTAATATACACAAGGTGATCCTTAAGTACATGGCATCGAGAAAATTCAGGAAATGCTATTTGAGCTTTTTGTCTTAATATAGATGTTTTGTCAATAAATTTATTTCGGAGATATAGCGAGTTGATTTTAAAAAAATGCTCTAAATGTTTACAACAAAGAAGTCTCTAAAATTACTCATTATGCAGTTGGACAAAAAATCTTCAAACATATCAGAGATCTTCAGGATTTTTTTTTAATCAACACACTATATCCAAAACGAAGCAGTTATGGGCAAAACTTCATTTAGCTTTTCATCTCAATAGGACAGTGGCTTAATGGTCAAAGAAGGTGAGGAAAACGTAGTAGGATGCCAGAAATAGATAACTATAGACAATATTTCAAAATATATAGATTCAAAAATCATTTCCTAGATTTTCTCGATATATTTATAAGGATCCACTTGTCCAGTAACCAAGCACTAAATTCAGTTTTGTAAATAACCCATAGTCCTTTATAAATATTATATAAAAGATAGAAAGGGGAAAACTAAATGGACCTATCCTATTTCACCAATTAAATATTTAGGAAATATTACCAAAATAACTTGTATAACAATATGTAAAATAGCTATAGTTTAGAAATCAATCTAATTTAATTATTAACCATAACATATTACACTTATTCACTTCAAACTGACTAGTAACAGATTTTAATAAGCAGTATGTTTAGCAGTTAAATAGATCATTTTAGTTTTATCTCAGTAAACACCAAACGCTGGTTATTTACCAGGCCTTTACTGGAAATGCTAGCTGAATAAAAGCCCAGTAAAGGCCCACACTTTGGTGGTTACTGAGATTATATTATTTATTATTTCTTTCTGTCTATGCGAAAATGATCATTGAAACTTCATGTTTAAAATATTTTATTAACAGTAAGGTATTGTAACGACCCAACCCCCCTTGTCTATGTAATATTTAATTTATTTCCCTTTTATTAAGTCTCAACTGTCGTGAAGTGACAAGTAATACTTAATTAATTAATTTATTGGTCTTTTTCGTGATCGTCTAGTTTTTAGTGGTAGGACCCCAAATCTGTTGTGTTATTGTAACCTACCAGGTACGTTTATAAAGTTTGGTATTACTTTGTTTCATTTATGAGATTTAATTTGCTTTAATTTGATTACATAATTTTACTAAGATTTCACTTTTGTACCTGAAAGTAGAAATAAGTCAAGAAAACTCAAATAACGTTTTCACACCTTTTATTTCTGTGCTTAGACAACTGTCCATAAGAAATACATTGAGATTTAGCTAGTTGAACCTGCAAAGCAACCAAACCTGGTTACCTGCGCGGAAACTTCCGCTTCGGAGTGTAGATAACATCTGTAAAACTTTACAGATGGTTGCAAGAGAAACTTCCCTTATATGCGGTATTCGACCATCCCCTGACAGAGAAGACGGACAGATGCAGACGATCATGCTTTGATTAATTCGCGAGCTCGTTGCTACAGTGTGCAGTACTATAAATAGGACTAACGCTTGCCAATTTACATTCGATGCATATGCGGAAACGTCCGACATATGACAGGCAACTGCCCGTGTTTGTGGAGTGCGCGAATTCGTCCCGCCATCAATAGGCTTAAACCAAGACGAACCGAACTACCCCGTAGTTTTTTTTTGTGTAGTGGTTGGCAGCAATAAACACTGGGGTTGCCAAAGATGTACTCGCTATCGGTGACGGCGGCTATAAGCCGGGAGAGCGGTCTATCTTTGACTTCCAGGCCCCGGAGAGTCAGCGATAAACACTAGGGTTGCCAAAGATGTGACCACGATCGTACACGGCCTCGCGTATTTATATGATTTCCCATGAGTGAGTTCATTGTTCAAGCCTGCAAGCTTGACGGAGATAGCCAAACGCTAACTTGTGTTCTTCCAAATAAAATTTAACTCAAGATGCTTTTGGTGAAAAGTGATATAATGACTATGTTTATTAGCCTTTGACCCTACTCTTAGTAAAAACTCTTACAACCTTACGTGTTTACGTCGGTTTGTTTATGTTATCAGTTATCGGCTGGAGAATGCTTTAAGATTTTGTAGAGTTTTGTCAAGGTTTTAAAATATTAAATGAATACTGTGTGTTCTTTTACTTAGCTGAATAATTTAGACTTTTAGACCTTTTTTATGTAATAATTAATTTGGAATTTAATGATATAAATGCTTGGAAATAATTTAGTTTTAAGTAAAAATTATAGGAAATTTATTCGCGATGAAGCAGCCCAGGGCTGGGGTGCTTCACTATTTTACATTAAGACAAATAAATAAAGAATTCAATCTCTTCAATACTTTTCCATAACACGGTCTATAAAACCGAGTGTCATATTTGTACAGTACCACCATCTCGGTCTATCAAACCTAGTCACGTATTCGAGATCCTGACACCAGATATGTGGTCTGACATACTTTTACCTACATGAACAGACCGAGGTGGCGTACGAAAATCCGGTTTTGAAAACGTATAATACTGAAAATTTTAATGAATACATATACCGAGTTATTTTATGTATTTCTTATACTAAGGGCCGGTATATCCACCTCCTGGTAAAGTTACTGAACAGATAAATTTAAGAATAAAATTGTTAAACCAGTAAATAGTTAGTATTTATTTCTTTGTGGAACAGTAATTCCATATGCGAATATACTTCGCTGAGATCAGTTTTTTGCAAAAGTAGAGACGTAATAGTTAAGATAAATCTATTTGGTAACTAACAGCCACTCTACCAGACGATCGATATAGCGGGCCTAATAAACAACAAAACTAATCATAAATCATAATAATAAAACAGATGCAGTTATTCACTTGTGCACTTGTGCTAGTGTCGCGTGTTGAGGCCACCTCGGTCTATTGGATCAAGATTTTTTTGGTGTTTTTTTACAGTTAAAAAAAAATTGTTTTTTTCAAAATAGTGTGTATACATGGTAACTATTCAGAGTTTATTATCGAGTGGCATTCATGGCCTGAAGACTTTTTTTTTGATCTGTTGATACCGGATGATGTCTGAAGTAAAATGTGTCGTAACCCGTTATGGCAGTCAATGTTTTATTATTATAGCAAATACACCTAGCCCTACAAATACAAGATGTGACATATTATATATTATAGTTATATTTTTACATTTATGAATTCATGATAATAAAGAAGTTTGCCAATTTTGGGTCAAGAGTGCCCAGGGTTTAAATATATACCATTTTATAGCGCACACCAATAATAACAATAATCAAGCAGTTTTGGATCTTATTGATCCCATCCCTTAATGTTATATTATTGCCCATCGTTTAAGGTAGATATACCAGGCAAGGGATATTTTAATTTTTCTCTTACGTATATATATGCACGTTTACTGAAATATCTCAACGTAAAGGTTTTTGAAATTTCATCTCGATTCCATCGATCTGTTCCCGTTTTCTTTAAAATTACATCCGGCTGATTTGGAATTAAAAAATTAAACATATTTCTTTTATTCTTGAATTTGATTGTCCTTCATATTGTTCAACAAATTTTTGCAACTCGGATTTTCCTTTATTTACAAAAGCAAGCTATTCTTCGTTTTCTTCGATTTTTTTCTTAAACTCTTCATTCTCTAGCAAGAGGACATTATAATTATGTAGCGATTTTTCATATCCGCCTTCCTGGGGATTTCCTTTACTTGTGGATGGAATATCACTGGTCTGCAACGAAATCCTCCTTTAAAAAAATTATGCTATAAGTATGAAGATTTTAATGCCTGAATCTATTCCCGTTGGCGATTTTTTCTATCACGTCTAGATTTTTTATATGAATTTTTTTTTAAATTTCATAAATTTTGTTTTTTTTTAATTTTTTTTTGTCAACATCAAGAACAGTATACGTACATACAAAATAAGTTTTAGCGAGTTGTAAGAAAAAGAAAGAAAGTATTGACAGTGATTTTTATGGTAGTAGATATGCGCATGCGCAGTATTCGCTGTGACTTTACTTTCTTTCTCTTACAACTCGCTAAAACTTATTTTGTATGTATGTATACTGTTCTTGATGTTGACAAAAAAAATTTAAAAAAACAAAATTTATGAAATTTAAAAAAAAAATTCATATAAAAAATCTAGACGTGATAGAAAAATCGGCCAACGGGAATAGATTCAGAGCATTAAAATCTTCATACTTATAGCATAATTTTTTAAAGGAGGATTTCGTTGCAGACCAGTGTATTTTGCACATTTACTATAGACAATAATGGACTTAAAATTTGTTTAACGATCTCTTTGCGTTCTCTAGTTTTAACACGTTTACCTCTTGCAGTTGGGCTGGACATTTTTGTCAAAGTTTCAGGCAACAAATTAAGTGATGGAATAGCTAAAACATAATAAAATTAGTCACAAATTATTTTTCAGTAGGTAAATTTTATATTGCCTACCAATTTTTTTTTTTTTTAGTTTTTTGGCAACATTCATCATTCATCAATTTTGATTTCATTCCACCTTCAAAATCATCAATTGTAACATGTTTATTGCAAAGTTGTATTTTTTTAAATGGGAATCATAGTTAGCTATGGTTTAGTTAAAAAGGAAATTTTTTTCTCTTTCAAACTATATATCATTTTTGATGTGTAAGTATTTAATAGCAAAAATAATCTTTTAGTAGATTAGCTTTTGCGTTTTTTATATTTATTCCAAGTAGGCGTGTGTCATCTATGATAGTGTTTATCCGTTTGTCAGTAAATTGCATATTAATAATTTTGTTTCCGTCATAATTACACCTATTTAATCGTAAAAGTGAAAATGTCTTACGAAAATTACGAAAAATATTATATGCTAGAATGCTTTATTCAAAGTAATGACAATTGTGATATTGCATCCAAAATATATTTCAATGGCTATCTAGAAAGAAAACAACCTAATAAAGCTATTTTTAAGAGGTTAAAAGTCCTTCAACAAGCCAAGACCAACAAATCAGATATTTATATCTAATTTTATAATACATTACAATTATAAAATAAAAATTCAAATTAAAGTAAATGTTCAAACTGATATCCGTTATGTTCGATACATAAATTACACCTCTTCATAACACTCTGAAATGCATTATAAATATGAAGATTTGAAATGGAATTCACACAGTTTATAAAATGAATGGTTTTCTTGTATAATTTATCTTTAATGTGGCCCCCAACAGAAAAAAATCCAATGGCGTTAAATCAAGTGATCATGGTGACCTACTCACTGGTCCGTTACTTCCCATCCAGTTATTTCCAAAATTGGTATTTAATAATTCTGAAACGGTTCTGATACTATGAGGTGGTGCACCATCTTGTTGGAAGAACTGATTTCTTGTCTCAATTAATGGTAGATTGTCCATAAATTCCTCAATAATTTTCTGCTTTAAGATTTCGGAGTACCGTTGGCCGTTAAGATTTTCTTATATATATATATATATATATTTTTTTTTTTTTTTTTTTTTATGTGATATGTTAAAACATGATTGCCACGTAGAGCATACCAAACGCCAATACCAAAGTGTCCTTGAGATCGCACGTCAACGGTACAGTGAGGGTTCATATCAGACCAATAGTGGTCGTTATGCCTGTTAAAAATTCCTACACTGCTAATGTAGGCTTCATCTGTCCAAACTATGTTTCTAGAGAAGAATGGGTCTTGTTGACTTTTTTGACGATACCATATGCAAAACTCCAATCATCGCTGAAGATCAGTTGGTTACAGGTGATGTTGTTTCCTTATTGTATATGGCCTGAATTTGTGTGTCTTCAAAACATCCAAAGCTCGACGTCTTGAAATCCCATAATTAGCTTCAAATTGACGACTTAAAATTGAAGGATTTGCAACCGTCATTCCAATTCCAGTTATAGGAGTTTCTTCAGCATCTTCATTATTATAATTTTTTTGATCTTGGCTTGTTGAAGGACCCACAATTAATGAGATTTTTCTTTTAACCTCTTAAAAATAGCTTTATTGGGTTGTCTTCTTTCTGGATAGTGATTGAAATACATTTCGGATGCAATATCACAATTGTTATTACTTTGAATAAAGCATTCTAGCATATCATATTTCTTGTAATTTTCGTAAGACATCT
The DNA here is from genome assembly GCA_029963845.1 of Rhamnusium bicolor. NCBI lineage: Eukaryota > Metazoa > Arthropoda > Insecta > Coleoptera > Cerambycidae > Rhamnusium > Rhamnusium bicolor. The sequence goes on along the minus strand of JANEYF010003301.1, from coordinate 85,254 downwards.
TCAATTTTACGATTAAATGGGGTGTAATTATGACGGAAACAAAATTATTAATATGCAATTTACTGACGAATGGATAAACACTGTCATAGATGAGTTTTCGACCGTGAATTTGTCTCAAAAAAAGAGATCGAAAATGTGTCTTCCATTTTTTTATGTCTCTTACAGTTACCGAGTTATCCTATACAAACATCGAAATTTGCCCACCCTATACATTCCTTCTCAAAATAAATGTAATTTAAACCAATTTTGGCGGCCCACGTTGGGCGCCAAAATGTTACCTACCTCTAAACGTAAGTAATAATAAAGCAACTGTCAGTTGACAATTGGGTATTCTCCGACTACACTAACAATGGAGAAGGGCGTGGTTCAATATAAGATGTTATTAAATGGGCGCCAAGTAAATTAACTTTTACACAAATACCCTCAAAAGCCTCTAGTAACCCCTCCAATTTACTAAACAAAGGACAATCATATAAATCAAAGTCCACTCTGAAAGAACAAAAAACCGTTTATTACTACTAGTAAAATTTAAATACAGCAGTATTCAGCAAATATAAAGAGTAGTGAAATTAACTCCTAAATAAGCGTTGAAATTGTCGTCTCTAAGTAAAACTAAATAAAATTGTAATAAATTTCAGCATAAATAAACTTGACTATAAGTGTTGTATTAAAAATAGCCTAAGATGACCAGACTATATAATAATAAAAGCGAAATACGAGTTGTAACAAGTTGACCAGACTATACGACCTACAATTTATTTAATAAACTTGACCGGACTATAAAATTGTTAATAACTGTACTATTAAAAAAAAAACGCTAATAAAAAAAATTACAAGTCCCAAAACCAAAAAAAAAAATGCTTAAATCTATGTCGAAGACAAATAAATGTCACCATGAACAAAAAAGAAACTGTTATTTTACCTGAAAATACCAATATGAAATTGTTATTCCAAGTGGTACTTATTTACACCGATAAAAAAAATTCTAAAGTATTTTCGTAATAATTTGTTACTTTACTAACAAAAAAAGAAACAATAATTACTCTAAAGTTGTGCTACAGTAGGATCCTGGGCTATATATACACTATCACCCGCAAACTATAAATATGTTGGTAACAGGTAAAGTATACCTATCCAAATAGCGGACACCCTGTATACAAGAATTATTCGCAATGTGTAAAATTTTCAAAATTATAAGCAGTTAAACAAAACGCAGATGTAATTACACCAATTATAAAGGGTTTACTCCTCACCAGTACTGTATAAAAAAATAGTCAAATAATACCTAGTTTATTATGAGCAAGATTAAATCGTCGAAAAACGTATGTAAATACTGCAGTTTTATATTGTGTAGCTTAAGCTTAAGCACCTGCGCATATAAAACGAAACAACAACAAAAAATATAGGTAACATTTTTTCTCAAAGAAAATATAGTGCTAAAAAAATTACTAATTTCCGCCGTACACCTTTTTTTCATCTAAATGTACCTAACTAAAAATGTAATGATAATGTTGCTATTTATTGGTATGCAATCAATATTCACAGGTAAATATATAATTTTCTTTATAATAAATCCTCAAGAAAATTCTGATTTAAACAGTAGCTATTAAACAAATAATTCCAGTACTTGAATAAGATACCAAATACAAATTACTATGGTTGGCTAAGCGTCCAGTGAACTCGGAAATCTACACTAAATAAAACCTACCAAGTACTGGTAAATTACTTATTTAAAATAAAATAACTATCACCCTGTATAGGCCAATAATAAATATTACAATTTATGGTGCAGTTTTGTTCTTTCAAATTCCTAATTATGATGGTAAAGATGTAAAAAAAAATAATGAAAACTGATTTATCAAATTATTTATGTCAAAGAAAAAATTTAATAATTTTCCAATGAGGTTTTTCTTATCTGGTTCAATAACATTAAGCAATTAAAAAAATAGGTAAATAGTTTGGTTTTAAAACTTGCGTGTTTGATGATATCCAAATAGAGGAAACCCAAAGTCCGATTGGAAAATCCCCAAGTAATCAACAGGCAGGAAGTCAATCCAATGAAAATTCCTTCTAGATGGAGAAGACAGGATCCTAGATAGGTTAAATGTCGGCAAAATGTCTATGCACAACGCCGTTGATGTAGAAATTTTAGCCCATCAGAAAAACCCTTTTTTTCCAAAATGGGTGAAAACTCAAATATCTTCCAAAAAATTGACAACTTTCCTAGAACACTCAGTATCTGCTTGCCTGGCACAATAAGTGGAGGTATTATTTTTCAATTATAGCCAATAATCCGGAGCGATTTTCTCAAAAATATCAACAACAGTACAAATTCTAATTTGAAACAAACAGAAAATCGCTTTTATAACGGTGAAAGGACTAGTCCCGAAATGGATGGTTGTAAATCAATTTTCCTTTATTCACCATCAAACGTTAATATCCGAATGAATCACCCACGAATTCCCTTTTCTTTTTTTTTTTTTGAAAATTCCACAAAAACTCCTTCATAGACACATCTCACACGTGTACCACAGATGTCACTCTACTTTTACCAAAATACTAATTTCACTTTTTCAGAAAATTCTTACATCCAGAAAAACCTACTCATGGAAAGTGCCTCACGATGAAAAACAAAAATTTTAAATTTATCAGCCCAATTTGCATTAAATAAATATAAAATTCATTCAAGTAAAATAAGAAGAAAACAGCAGAGTTCAAAACCTATCGTCAAGCTTTAGTTAACGGACACTAGATGGTTAACTACAAAATATCTTATTTTACTACAGAAATTTACAAAAATTCGACAGTCAACGTTTATTCATAATTATAACCGAAATTATGCAATTTATTACTAATAACACACAAACTCGCATTAATTATTAGGTTCACTCAGTTACGTATGTCTCAATTTAGATCATAAGGTTTCGTATATCGCATGAACATCACGACCTCAAGTGCTCTGTGACAGCTGATTCACAGAAAGTAAATACAAAGAGAGAGAGAGAGAGGTTAATAATTATTGTTTTACCGACTATTTAAATTAGTAGCTAGGACTATTGAATTGTTAATACTAGGAACATAGAAAACACATTTTACTGAACCGAACGTCGTAAGGTAAGTAATACTTATTTTCCCGTAATAATATTGATATTGGTATTTAAATCAAAATTCGTAGGAATAACCTGATGTTTATTTATATAAAAATATTTTGTAGGGACCACCAGCGACTTCAAGACTTATCAGCGACTAATGTTATCTGTAAATAGTGAGCCAAAATAAAATTCAGAAGTAAAGAAGTTCTTTACAAGAAGGTGCGTAAGTTTACCTCATGCATACACAGACATGCACATGCACACCCAGATCCACAAATTATTCACACTCAATACGTACCTACTAATATCTACATTACTTAACTACAATATATAAAAATATACAACCTAATTTATTACCTTTTTTTAAGATAACTAGAAACAAGACGAGAGATGTAAAAGCTAACGAACGTAACCAAGACAAAAGAGGCTGCGGAACCTTAAGAGATAATGAACTCATACTCTCAGCACTTGTTATTAAGGTCTGTTAAAACAACAACTATATGAAAATGTCCCTAATCTCTTAATAAAAGTTGACGAATAGTGCTTACAAATATACCTTTTATTTAATGTTCAAAATATACCGTTACAATAGTCCTTTATATAATAATCCAAATGTAGCTTAAAAAGTCAAAAAGCACGTTAAAACTATAAAAAGGGGTCCATAATAATATAACATAATTATTATCAAAATGGTGAAAGTTTGATTGCCACGATTCGTAAAGTGCGTCCAATTTTCGGTCGAAATAACGTTGCTCATTCATCTACAGTGACAAGAATAATCGAAACATTTGAAAGTACTGGTTCGGTTAGTGATGTGAAACACACGACACGAGCTTGCAGAGGTCGTTCAGTACAAGACATCACGGCAGTTCGCGAGAGCGTGGCCGAGAGTTCAGGGACGTCAATTCGTCATCGTGCACAAGAATTGGACGTTACAACAGCCACACTTCAGCATATTCTCACTAAAGATTTGCATCTCCATGCCTACAAAGTCCAATTGACTTCAACAACTTGCCACCATGCACAGCGAAGAGAGTTCACCAATTGGATACTTAAACAACAAGAAGTGAATGCCGATTTTACGAACAAAATCGTTTTCAATGATGAGGCCCATTTTCAACTCGATGGCTTCGTTAATAGGCAAAATTGCCGCATTTGGGGATCAGAAAATCCGCGAATGATTCATGAGAAAGCAATGCATCCAAAACGTGTCACTATTTGGTGTGCATTGTGGTCTGGAGGAATTACTGGGCCCTTTTTCTTCGAAGACGAGGCAAGTAATGCAGTGACGGTAAATGGCGAACGTTATCGTGCTATGATAACCCAGTTTTTTGTGCCTCAATTGGAAGATATTGCTCTCGACGACATGTGGTTTCAGCAGGACGGTGCCACTTACTATACCGCCCGTAAAACATTGACGGCCTTGCACAAGTATTTTCCTGGTCGTGTCATCTCTCGGTTTGGTGACCAGAATTGCCCACCACGCGCTCTTGCAATTTAACACCTTTGGTCGTTTGGCTGTGTGGTCATCTGAAGTCACAGGCCGAAATTAAACGCTATATCAACGAAATATCGCCACATGTATGCAACAGCGTTATTCAAAATTTCGTCAAAAGAGTCGCCCAGCAAAGCCGTGGCGGCCATTTACCAGATGTGTTGTTCCATACATAACTCCCAAACTTCTACATTATAACTCAATAAATATTTTAAATAAACAAAGAAAATGTGCTTTTAAATGTTTCAAAATTATATGTTCACTCTCCACGTGTTTCGGCTTTTTAGGCCCTTTTCAAGAATACAGATGAGAGGTACGAAATTATAATTTGTGTTCCTTGCTTATATATTGAATGTTACATCTGGCAACTTATATTAATAAAAATGGATTGAAAGATTTGGAATTTTTTAGAAAAGTTAAATTACTTTATCTAAAATGTGGTGAAGTAATTTAACTTTTCTGAAAATTCCAAATCTTTTAAACCATTTTTATTAGTATAAGTTGCCAGATGTAACATTCAATATATAAGCAAGGAACACAAATTATAATTTAGTACCTCTCATCTGTACTCTTGAAAAGGGCCTAAAAATTCGAAATACGTATAGAGTGAAAATATAATTTTGAAACATTTAAAAAGCAAATTTGCTTTGTTTATTTAAAATATTTAATAATGTTTCACAAGGAGTCAACCGCGGAATCAGTACAGTGTACTCAATAAATATTTCAATACAGAAAACCATGTTTTATTGAACCTTGAAATATTGCGCTCTTATTGAAACCCTTTATAAACGATTAAAAAATGATCATAACAAACGTATGAATCACAACACGGCATACACCGTTATACTGTGGAGTGGCATACATTATGACACGTGACCTTCCCTTTCCGTGTCTCCTCGCCAAGTTAAGCGGTAGCCTACTCCTTTACGGACCTCGCACTGGATCCACACCGCCACGAACATTGTTAGCTAACAGTGTTCGCTAACACGTTTGCGAAGAGTGAATTCCAATAACATTTCTATTAACATTGGCGCGCTATTAACGGTGTTCACTAACACGATGTTCGCTAACAAAAGACGATGTTCGCCAAGTTGGCGGTAAACTTCAAAAGAAAAATGTTATTACGAGTTATTTTTATGTTTAGGTTGTTTATTGTGTTTTTCGGTGTGCATTGAGATGCAAAGTATTGTTATTGAAAATGGAGTGGTCTGTAGAAAAGTGTGTTGCGTTAATTAAAGAATATGAAAAACATGAGTGAGCCGAATGTTCAAGTAGCAGATTATAAAAATATAATGAAGAAAAAAGACGCATGATATACTAAAATCATGGAGCTGAGTGCTGAAGACATTGAAAAAAAAAAGAAATCGCTGCTAGCAGCTTACCGCAGTGAAATAAAGTTTTTGGTTCAATAAAATCAGGAAGTATTTTTTGTTATTTTGGCAAGATCTGTCATTTGTATTTGTATTATGTGACGTGTAAAAAAATAAAGGGAACTGAAACAAAACATTGTTACCCTTATCATGTCCTTAAAACCGTCAATTAGAGCTTCGCATACTTCGGGAACAATTTGGGAAACTCTCTGTTTTGAAATTTTAAAGAGGTACATCAAGCTTTAAAAGAGTCCCCAGTGGCCAAAAAACCTTACAGTTACAGTTAGTTTTTCTGTTACGGTAATAGATTTTCTGTAGTTGGTGTCTTGATGAGCAATCCTGGTACCAATCAAATTTATTAAATGTTCAAAATCGGTTGCTGACATTCTCGTAAAATTTTTTAAAATCACTAACCACTTCCAACTACTGGGTGCGTTTTTTAACAAAGTTTTAACCCACCATCTTCGTTTTCTCTTCATTGATTGAGAGTTTAGGGATTCGGCAGGTCTCGAGAGCCAGTAATGGCTTTCAGTTAGGGCACCGTAGCTAATAGTGAGGACGGTGTGCCAGGGGGTGCATTTTTAATATATACCTTGTATTTGTAAATAAAATAATTTAAACAAATAAATCGGGTACATTTATTTTCTACTAAATCAACTTAGCAAGTCAAACTGTTCACATATGTGGCAAAAAAATGTATATCTATAATAATAATAACATTTTTTATTAACCATAATTATGATACAAATATGTAGGTATACCAATAATGAAAATTGTAGTAATGAGTAAATTATGGTATAATAAATAGTAGCGAAACCACAGGAAGCATAGCTTGTTGGGGATATACTATATACACACTGTCTCAAGAGATTCTGCAATATGTATTTTATACATATGCGCACATTCCTATGCAGCATTATCAGTAAGTCAGGTGGACACGTGAATAACATAATAACTAGCCTCGCCCCGCCCCGAGCTTCCCGATCTACTGAAAGGGCTAAAATTTTAAAATTATTACAACACATAACACGCCTTAAACACACAATATTGTTCTTTTCAGTGCACCATAATTCCGTATTTAGTGCGAAATTACCTTATTGCACAATGACGCACTTATTAATCACTAGAGTTGGCAAATCGGTTCGCAAGTCATGGGTGGTGCCAGGTAGAGAAATACCCAAATACGTAAGCGAGACTTGTTTACTATTTTAGCAAAGACTAACATTTGATTTTAGTCCATTGTTATGCCACGTGGTGTGTACAACGTGATTTATTCCTCTGCATTGTATTGTTGATAATTTTATTTATTGTATTTTATTCTTGATATTAATTTAATAATTCAGTATGTCAGAACTGTCCAAGGATAAAAAACGGCCATACGCTGACAAAGTGAATAAATTTATCAGTGAATTCCCAATTCCAATTTCAATTTAATCAGCTTTATTTCCTATTTTATATACATTTCTAATTAAGGCTACTTTTTATTCTATTTATTTCATATATAAATATATAAAAACAAACAAACAATATAACATGAGGGACAAAGTTGACAAAAAATGGTATCCAGCCAGGACGACAATACCGTCCAGATACGGCTGGGTCCTCTTGCTTGCCGATGTTGTGGCAGCTCATGTCATTTTTCAAATTTTATCAATCTGCATGAAGGCATTTTCGTGCACAGAAACAAACAATGCATTATAATTCAAAAAACATAAAAAAAATTAGTAATTAAAAAAGTCAATATACAGAGAACATGTTGGTGATTGTATGTACAAAGGAAAAATTCCAAAAAATCTGCTCAAAATAATGAATTTTTTATTTTTTAAATAAAAATTGACTTTACGTCCGTGGTGGGGTTTGGAGTAAGGAAGGCGTGTCTACGCATTGTAAGGCGTGATTTCCGGATTTATTCTACAATGGTGCTACAATAATTTATAAGGTGTGCGAGACAGACCTGATGTGCTGGGACAAACATAATTGTAAACGTCACGTAAATTCTCTACAATATAAAACTACAAAAATGGCGTGCCTTCGACAACACAGTTTATGTTCGATTTACTCTTAATGCTGATTGCCTGTGATGTTCCGCTGCACATACTCGATAAACAACCATTTCAGGAGTTCTGGAATAAATACAATCCCAAGGTAATGTTACCAAGTCGCATAACGTTGCGTAACTATGTACCAACTACCAACTGTAAGCGAAGACATTGTAAGTAAGATCAAATGTGTACCAAAAAATACACGGCTGTGTTTATGTGTTGACGAGACGACAGATTATAAAAAAAAATCTATTTTAAATGTTATAGTACGTGTACTGGACCCTCTTAAACCGACATTTCCACTGTTACCGGCTAGCAAGAGACTGAGTGTACTGGCCAAACAATTATGCGCGTGGTGCTGGAGACATGTAGAAAAAATATGACCTGTCAAAAGTCAAGTGTTGATGTTTGTGACCGATGGTGCAGCGACAATGCGTTTGGTAGATCGTTGTCTTCAAGAACACGGTTGTAGGTTGGTACATGTTACGTGTAAAGTGCATGCTTTACACCTTGTGGTAGAAACTATTCGACAATGTTTTCCAGAGGTAGTGTATCGGTTTTAAGGCCTCCTCGTTCACAATCGAAAAGCTCAGTCGTCGAAATAATGTTTTTTTTTAAGTTCGTTTTGGGCGCCAGTGACCTTGGAGGTTTACCGATAACTTAATAAGGATGGTTTTTTGCTCAGGGTCGATTTTTTTTGTTTTGGATGTTAGAGCATGAGACTTGAAGTTAAATTTACTCTGTTTTGTTAATAGATTAATTAAAATGGCTAAAAGAGAAAGCGGCTTTCAATTATTTTTCGTACACCGAATCTTCCTATTTTAGACAGGCTTCACGACTTCCACGATGGCAAGAGGGCGAAGGAGCAACTAGTTATGCCCCGACGCGTCTTGAGACAGTTAAAATTGTTTATATTAATTATTTGTAGCCGTTGGAACAAATAAAGAATTGAATGTTACTAACTCTATTTATTTGACATTGAAATTAAAGGATAAAATATGATTACACTTCCTTACAATGATAAAATGAAATTAACCAGGTTAAGAAATGAAACTGTCTTTTTTCTAGATGGGTCAGAAACAACTCTTAGGTAAAGCCCGTGATAGTGTTCAAAAGTTTGGTCACTCTAATTTATTATGACAAATTCAAAGGTTTGGCTGATTACTCAATGTTCCCCGTTTCGTGAGAGCTTGATACGCGGTCACTAAAACACAACACTGATAATCCAAAAGTAATCCAGGAGTCACTATTCCTTAGTCCAAAAGTAATCCAGGAGTCACTAGTTTTTTAGAATTCGCGTTTAAGTAATTTAAATGATTTAGTACTAGAATGAATATCACTACTTGTAATAAAGTTTAGAATTGAGGCACGATGAATTTAAGTAAGCTGAGCACGTGTGAGCCTGTTTGTTGTAGAGAGCCACGTGGCAACTGACGGAGATCAGTGTATCACTAACAGCGTACCACAACCGGAACCGGAACTGCACTTAAGTAAGCTCGCCACGTGTTTTTTTGTACAGAACCACGTGGTAACTGAATGCTCGACAGAGATCAGTGTATCACTAACAGCGTACCACAACCGGAACCGGAACTGCACTTAAGTAAGCTCGGCACGTATTTTTTTGTAGAGCCACGTGGTAACTGAATGCTCAACGGAGATCAGTGTATCCACTAGCTCGTACCACAACCGGAACCGGAACTGCACTTGCGCTCGACGGAGATCAGGATTCACCCGTACCGACTGGAGAACTTACTCGTACCGCTGCTCGATGAAAACTTGCCTTGCTTTCGCGCGCCAATATCCTGGTGGCTTGATGACGGTCTCGGATGCTAGGGCTAGGCAGCACTATTGCCTTTTTACCCTAGTCATCGCTGTAGACCTGGACCGGCTTCGTGCATGGCGGGTTAGCTTACTTTACAAACGGCCCCACTCACAAATGTGAGCGGTGCCGAAGATTTCGGCCAACCTCCCTGGGTCCTGGCTGATGAACCCTGCTGGCTAGGGCCTCTTCTGGCGCTCTTCTGTCTTCGTCTTCTTTCTTCGCCAGCTTGTCACCCCCGGGGGTTGTCATCTGTCTGTCAGGGACTGTGCGGATATTTTTTGACTTGGGATTGACTGCCAGTACACAAAGTGTCAGTTGACACATTGTCGTCTGGATCATCGGACAAGGTGAGGATGAGCTCTGTAGCTCTAGGAGGTGAAGGCCTAAGTGCTTTCTTAGCACTTTCGTCCTTCACGGAGCCAGGGGGACAACGGACACTGGTCGGCTTACTGACCGGCGCCCGCAAGGTCTGTGGGAAGGTGGTTGGTTAGTCGTGTCTTTTCCGTGGTTTGGTCCATCTGTACGGAAAGGATTAGTTATACTCACCCGTTTTCCAGTAACTGTACTTTCGGCCTCTTGTGCCTCGGTGCGTCGGCCGGATCATAGGAGGTGGCCTCCCTGATCAGCGGGTTCCTGTGCTCCTCGGCCAAGGTGTACAGTATCTTAGCTCTATCCCGGATGATTTCGGTGACTGGTGTGTACTCCAGGTCCCTGAAGATGTCAGCGTTTCTAACGTACCATGGTGCGCTCACCGCCGTCCTGATGGCCACGTTTTCCACGGCTCGGATCTTCTTCAGATAGGTCTTCGCTTGGTATCCCCATGCTACGGAGGCGTAGGTCAGCTGTGGTCTGATGAGGGCTTTGACTAGCAGAAGCTTGTTCCTCAGACTGAGCCTGCTCTGGTTCCCTACCATTGGGTAGATCAGAGCTCTCGTCCGCTTGGCCTTTACCACGATGGCTTCGGTGTTCTGTCTCCATGTCAGGCCTTTGTCCATGATTACGCCAAGGTATTTGACGGAATCGTGCCATTGGATGTCTTCACCAAACATGGAAACATGTCCTGTGGGGGGTTTCCTTGCGTCCTTTCCTGAAGAGAATCGTCTGGCTTTTCTCCGCGTTGACTGCGACTTTCCACTTGATGCACCATTCTTCCAAAAGAGAGGCTGCCTCTTGGAGTCTTCTGGTGGCTGTTCTCGCTCTCCAAGATCTGGCCGTGAGGGCCGTGTCGTCCGCGTAGAGCGCCATAGCGGTGCCTTCGGCCCTTGGGAGATCAGAGATGAAGACAGCGAACAGATGGGGTGACAGCACAGAGCCTTGGGGAACTCCGGCTTCTATCGGTCGATAAGTGGACACACAGTCCCTGATCTTCACTCGCATCTGTCTCCCGTGCAGGTATGATCTGACTAGTTTGACGAGTGTAATGGGATAACCCATACTCATCATTTTAGCTAGTAGACCATCGTGCCAGACCCTGTCGAAAGCCTTCGCAACGTCCAGGAGTAGTGCCGCCGTGACCTGTCTTTGGTTGAAACCCTTGGTGACTTCTTCCGTAATCCTGAGTACTTGGAGTTCCGTACTGTGTCCTGTCCTTTACGCGATCTGTTCATCCGGGATGATTTGGAGCTCTTCGGTTACCTCTTCTATTCTTCTCAAGATGACGCGCTCGGCTACCTTGCTCACAGCAGAGAGTAGGCTGATGGGCCTGTAAGAGGAAGGAAAGATTAGATCCTTACCTGGCTTCGGGATGACTATGACGTCGGCCTTCTTCCACCCGTCCGGAAGGTATCTGAGCCTCAAGATCCCGTTGATGATATTCACCAGGGCTGCTACGCCTTTCCTGGGTAGCTTCTTGAGGGCGATGTTTCCGATCTTGTCACATCCGGGAGCTTTCCTTGGCTTTAAGCTCCTTAGAATCCCCTTAACCTCCTCTGGAGTGGTCGGGCAAATGTGATCTTCGTTTGGCAGGCGGAGGCCTTGCTTTCCGGATTATGGGTCTATTTCTACCTTAGGTCGATGTTCGCTTAGGCTCCGCCCTTAGATGTGTTAAGCGCGTGGTAGCCAATCGCTGTCGACTTGTTTGTTTGGCTTGAAATTTTAAAATTGACTAGGTAAAACAGGTGCGGCGGAACATTGAGTGTTTTTTTTTCTAGTACTCCACAACAGTAGATGCATTAATAGCAAGTACAAAAAAAGTGTTTCTTAAATCTCCTAAACGTCTTCGTGCATTTTATATCATACATGATGCTGTAAAGTTTTTACAGATCTTTTCCAGTTTGTGATAACCATTTAAGAGGGTAAGTTGTGCATACATTGTTATAAATTGTAACAGTTTATTGCTTTTATTACTTGTTAATTTCTTTTATTACTTATTATGATACGTACGCCTATGTCCTGCCGCGCATTTTTGCCAACTCTGCTAATCACGTCCAATTTGCAAAAGTATTGAGTATATAAAAAAAGTAAAAATTTACCAAAAAAAAAAACCTTGGTATCTGGATTCAGTCTTAGCTAAACTTACATTTTATTTACAACTAAGGCCTTATTGGCACCTGTTTGCCCTATATCAGTATGTTTAAGAACAATGTGAGTAACTCTTAGAGGAACTTCCAGCGGTTACGTGACAGCTAAAATTTGTGACATATGAAATATTATGATTAACTGCAAAGTTTAAGCGGCGTGCAATTTTTGTGAAAATTAAATATATAATGATTAACTGGAAAAGCTTAAGCGGCGTGTAATATTAATTAAAAATTAAATATAATATATTCTGCGGTGACTGGCCTACACGAGACTTGGTGCTAGTTCCCTGGGGACACTCCTAAGGAAAAATGCAAACCCGTTTCCCACCTAATAAAACAACCGAGTCACCGGATAGGCAGGAAGTCAAATCTTACAAGGGATTTCGAGTTTAACTCTAGTGGCCGTACCTTATTTACACAAATTTTCCTAGAATTTGACCAGACTATTTTCCCAAACCAAATGTTAAATTACATACTCTGCATAGAAATGAAATAAAATCTCGGTTGGTTTCAATTAATGGTTAAATACAAATAATGTACAAAACGCCACAAGCGGATTTTTTATGTGGATCTATAAAAATTCCACGAGGATAAAAAACTAAATATGAACTGATACGCCGGTTCACCGACTACTTTTAACACTTTAAACAATATTGTCACGTGTTTGCTATCCCCACAAACACGTCAAATCATCGATTCGTTGATTGAAAGTCGAAATAACACTTACTTACTATTTTATTAACTAATTAATAATTAGCAACAATAAATTAATGACTGTCTTAACTATAATCATAATTAAACATTTATAAGTCTATCTATTTCTCCTTCATTCATTTAATTCTAAATTCACACTGATTTCTCAGCCCACCGTGCGCCTTATATATACACCCAAACACGGTCTAGAACTTTTCTGAACATCCCGGCCGTTCGCCTACAATTCTAGTTCCATCTATCCAGTCTATACAGTCCAGTGGCGTAACACTGCCCCCTCCTTAAGCCTGAACGTCTCCGTCAGGCAATTCGTTGTTCCCTGCATGCTAATCTTTCTATATGCATCACCTTCATCTTTGATTTTGGACTTTGCTGAATTCGGTACACGAAGTCGTTTAGTCTGGTGACGACAATATCTGGTCCTTCCTGAGGCGGGTGATGCTTCGGGGACCTGTCTTTCGTTGGTTGTGGGTTATATAGCCAAACCAGATCTCCCGCCTGGAGTCCTTCGCCTTACGATCACAACGAGCCTTCATGCCATCACTTGCTATGGCAATTTGGTTTCGTACCAGCTCATGAATATTCCTCAGCCGTTCACCAAACACCAAATCACATGGCAGTCAAATTTCACGTCCAAATATCACGCGAGCCGGTATCTGTTTTGTTGTTTCATGAATGGAGGCCCTGTATGCCATAAGGAAAAGAGGTAAGTGCTAGTCCCAAGGCAACTAACTGTAGGGGCACGTCAAATCGACATACCAGATTATCTACCAGAGCTTGGGCGACAGTGGCTGCTTCTTGGTTTGGTATGGCATAAGCTTCAAGCCACTTACTAAAATAGTCCATGGCAACCAAGATGTATTTATTCCCATCATCTGTTACGGGGAATGGACCAGCTACGTTGAATGCAATTCGCTCAAAAGGAGCCCCGACATTATATTGTTTCATTTGACCCTTACTTCTTGTCTGTGAACCTAGTTTCTTGCTGCACAAATTTCAAATTTGCGGCACCAATCCTTCACATCTTGGCAGCTGTTAACCCAGTAGCAGGGCAGTATTTAAACGCAGGCTATCTAGGCTGCAGCTTATGGATTCGCAGCACAAAAGAGGCACACGCCACAATAAAACTATTTAAAAATTTAATTTTGTATAGACTAAAATAAAAAAAAGTCTTTGTTTTAATACTGTGGTGCGGGCCCTCTTATAATCATAAAAAACGTCGACACAGTTATTTTGTGCTTTCTAAATTTCGTGGAATGGCCAACGCTTGTACAACGCACAAGGCGTCTGCGCCTATTGTAAACAAACAAATCGAACGTCATTGTTTACTTTAGGTTATTGTTTTTATTATCGCATTCTAAATTTCGTCTGCAGCTGCACCTACCTACATCGCGACACTTATTACAGTCTTTTAAATAATAGTTGTTCATATTTATTGTCTTTGTAGTTCACTATATAATCAGTCAGTTGTAACAATTACAATATACAGTAAAGTCAATAAAACAAAATGTACGTTTATACAGACTGCACACGTCTCTACAAAACATTAATCCATAAAGAAAAACATTTAAAACAATATTTTTTGTGGTACGTAACTTTAAATGAACAATTTATAATATTTTAAACTATGAGACGTAGGTTGTTCATACTTATTAACAAAACAAATATTAGGCTAAGCTAGTTGTTCATAGCAATGTTAATGAATCGTGTTGAATACCTTAATAATTTTCAATTCTTTCCATTTTTATTATCTCATCAATTCATTATCTTCTAAATAATGCATAGTAAAAAATTGTCTACAATTTAATAATAAACTGCAAATGTTTTTTTTTTAGGTTTTTAGTTAGAAAATTACTCTAAAATGCGACTTTTGCAGGTTAATTTTCAAAGAAATCCCCTCGGTAGGGCTCACACCAGCCTATGGGTCTACAGATCCTAAATATGGTCCTGCCCAGTAGAATCATTCGCATACTTTTGTCAGAGTTATGTCGATGCCAAATGTCCGACAGACGTTCCATTATTCACTTCTTGAAGTACTTTCGGTATGCGACACCTGAGGATTACTATTCTCAAAGTAATTTCTTTCCCATCTGGGCTTTCCCAAGCTCTCTTCAGCAATCCAACTTCTACTTTGAAGGAGTCCCATTGTGCCCACAAAGCCTTCAGCTCCACTGCCTTGTCTAAAATATCCTTCCAATCGGGTCGAGTTCCTTTTTCTTTCCATTTCAGAACAGAACCAGTTTACGGAACATCAATTTTAACTGTGTTCACGGTTAGTATCCCCTTACTGTTTTTCCACCCCCTGGCAGTGCTTGCAATCTTCCTGGCAGGGTCTTCTAGAAACAGCATTGCATTTCTATAGGATTTCCCGGGAAGATGTTCAATTTTAAAATCGTACTGCTGGAGTTCTTCTATCCAGTGAGCTAGTTGGCATTCTGGGGTCTTCAACTGCAATAACCACTTCAATGCAGAATGGTCGGTCCGAACATTAAAATGTTGTCCATATAGGTACTTGTGAAAATGATCAATAGATTTGACAATGACCAATAATTAATTCCATGTCACACAATAGTTCTGGCTTCGACAGCACCTTGCTGAAATATTCAATCACTTTTTCCTGTCCGTTTTGAATTTGGGAAAGAACACATCCAAGTCCAGAATTACTGATATCCGTATCTAATACGTAGAGACCTTTCCATTGTGGGTATGAAAGAACTGGACTCAATCATAGTGCTGATTTTAATGTTCTGAATGATGTTTCGCACTCTGTATCCCATTGGTACTGAACCCTCTCTCCTGTGAGTCGGTATGGTGGCTTCGCAATATCAGCAAATCGTTTGACAAATCATCTGTAGTAAATGCATAGGCCAAGAAAGCTTCGTACTTTGTTAACATTCGATGGTCGTGGCCAATCTCGCACTGCCGAAATCTTGTCTGGATCTGTCCTTATCCTCTCCAAAAACACGACGTGTCCAAGGAATTTGACCTCTTTTTGGAACATTAGGCACTTTTTGGGGTTTAACAAGTGTGCATTCCTGATTCTTCTAAACATTTCTTAGAGGTTCTTCAAATGTTCCTTATAGTCCCGTCCCATCACCATCACATCATCAAGATGAACTAGGCACGTTTTCTAGGTTAGTCCCCGTAGTACTAGCTTCATCAGTCTTTCAAAAGTTGCCGGCGCATTGCACAGGCCGAAGGGCATCACAGTGAATTGGTAAAGGCCGCTTCCGGTCGAAAACGCTGTCTTATCCTTGTCATCTGGATGAAGCCCTACCAATATCCGCTTCGAAGATCTAGATTGGAAAGCCACTGTGAGCCTGCCAGCGCATTTAGTGTGTCATCAATTCAGGGTAATGGATAGCTGTCTTCTCTTGTGGCGTCATTCAGCTTCCTATAGTCGACACAGAATCTTAAAGTTCAATTCTTCTTAGCAACCAAAACTACTGGCGACGACGAAGGACTCTGAGCCTCCTAGGTGGTTGACAAATGGGAGCTGATTCACCAGTATTTATACGATATTGGACTATGTTGGTCTTTGTAAGAGCTTCTGTGTCCTTTGCAAATACTGTACTTTCTTTCTTTAAAAATGTTAAGGCTTCGCTATGTTCTTCTGGAGTTAAATGCTCTAACTGGGCACTTAACTTCTATCTGTATACGAAGCTCCAATGATTTGTTCTTCACATCTCGCAATCCATGTGATTGGTTCGTAAGTGCCAATTGCTTCGCCTTCTTTGAATGTCACTAAGTGGGAATTTAAGTTAACCACTCTAATCGGTATATTGTCTGTATTCTGTGTTAAAATCCTTGCCAGAATCACATTGCCTGTCATTTTAATTAAGTCATCCTTCTCAACGAGGCCAAAGCGGTATCCCACAGAATTTTTCTCCAGGACTGCCTCAATTATTTTCTCCGTATATGCAGGAATTTTTACTGTCGTCGAAATTAGTAGCCTAATATTATGGAATTCTCCATCTGTCGTTGAAATAATTTCGTCATTTCTAATATTTAGAATTCATTCTCCTACGTCAAGTACAAATCCGTACTTTTCCATAACATCTAATCTTAAAATCCAAGTCATCTGTAATGTCACCTACGATAACTTGGTGTTTAAAACATAAACGGCCAATCAGCAGCTCTATGTCGACTTTTCGCCCGTATTATTGATTACGTAGCTCCTGTGTCGATTATGAAGACACATTTCTCCTTACCATTTCTCCAACAGCGGACTACTTTGAAGTCTCTGAAGCCGGGAAACTTTTATTTCTCGGGGGTCACAACATTTCTTGGCCAGCGCAGCCCCCAAATTGCCAGCCGTCTTTAGTTTTCCTGTGGCTCATCAACCACAGCAGCATTACCCTTTTGGGCTGCGCTGACGACAGTTCCGCTTTGTCACAGCTATAACAACGGATACTTCCATTCGGCCTCCCACTATTTTGTTGTTGGTCTTGTCTCAGCTGGGAATTAGTTTTTGCCAGTAGTTGTGTGATGATTTTATATAAATCAGATATCAAGTTTTGGGTTGTTATCTGGCTGGTCTTCTCCCACACTCACGGCTCGTACTCTCGCTTGTGTGGTATTCTTATAGAGAGCCTCAATTTCAAGTGCATGTACTAGAGCCTCACTATGCTTGTGTCTAGCTAATTGAAAGATTCATCTAACCTCCTGATCCCTTACTCCAGCTATACTCTGGAGTGTTCCGCGGAACCCTAGGGTTCCAAGATACCTCTGTAGGGGTTCCTCAAGAATTTAGAAAAAATCAAAACACCTCTCTGGTCGAACGTTTTGACTCCGCGGCCGCGCGTAGGTATATTTATTTATTTATTTATTTATTTGTATTTGTATAAACATGTGTTACAATAGCTGGTACAATATCTCATAAGTTTGGTATCAACATGTATACTTGTATACTTGTGAGCGCGCAGTCCCTTTTATAAAAGCCGCCTCTGAATTAGACGCTATAGTTGTCAACAAGCGACTTTCGATTCCTAACTTCAAAAAATAAAGTCGAGATTGTTTACAACGCAATTTTTATATTTCTCTTTTTATTTTTGCTTTTTGTTTATCAAAGGCGCCGACTCGAGTATTTTCGAGAATATTCGAGATCGAGTCTAGGACTAAGTATAAAAGCGGCGATCGCGCCTCGTCAGTCAGTTGACGATTAGCGTTCGGAGCGATAAGTTCCTACCTACCTACTTACAAGCTTGCTAGCGAGAAACTAGTGTTCATTGTTCTACTGCCTGCTGTATTCTGTTGTCTCAGTTTTAGCAATTTCTTCATTGTACTAAACTTAGTCTCTTATACGCAGTAACGATTGTGCATTATTTAGACCCCACCATCCTGACGTGTAACATTATAAATAAAGAAGAATGGAACGTTGGCTTAAAGGTGTTAAACGTGTTGCAACAACATCTTCTAATGACGCTGAAGGTTCAAAAGCAGTACGCGCGGATGATGCCACGACGTCAAGCTCGACGGTTTCAAAGACGAAAAAAAGGAAGTATGATGAATCATATATCAGTTTCGGATTTGTTGATTCCAACGGCTCACCTCTCTGCATGCTATGTAGTAAACTGCTTCCTAATAGTTCCATGGCACCTGCCAAATTGCGCCGACATTTAGAAACTGTACACCCCGAGTCTAAAGACAAGAATAAAGAATTTTTTTGTTCGTAAAAAAAGATCAGTTATTGGAAAGTCAAAAAAATATGATGCATGTAACACAAACTATCAACGAAAAGGCCACGGAGGCATCATATTTAGTTAGCTATCGCATTGCACAAGCAGGTGAAGCGCACACTATCGCTGAGAATTTAATAAAGCCATGTGTATTAGACATAACAAAATGTATGCTCGATGAAAAATCTGCAAAGCATCTTTCTACTGTGCCGCTATCAAACGATACTGTTTCACGGCGAATCCATGATCTGGCAAGCTACGTCAAACAAGAACTAGTTACACGTCCTTAATCTTAAGAAATATGATATTATCACTCCCACTACGTGGAGATAACCATATGAAATTTATACCTTTATTATGCATATTGTATTCACTTATTACTTGTCGTTCGACTAATAAAGTCCTCTGTTTTACTATTATACTTTAATTCTTTTATTGTAAAGTTTGGAAATAGTTTTTAAAAACAGAGTTGTTACTGCGAAACGCGTAACTGGTGTCAGAAATGGGATGCTAGAAGAGTTTTTTTCCAAAAATTGAAAGAAAACGCTGGTTTTAACCACTAACTTCGACGTATCCGCCCTGAGAACGAAAAAGTATCCCCAAGTCAATTCCAGACGTTGGACAGGAGAAAAGTAGTTCCTAATTAAGGAAGAATCAAGAAACAATTTTTAATTTTTTTATGGAAATGAAGACAACTTTAATTTTTATTTTAATGTAAGTACGATTGATTTAAATCCTGAACTAAAACCTTACCCACCTTATCCTTTTTGCCCTGAAAATAATATTATTTTTTAAGCTTTGCATTTCTATTCTTATGTTTTTCAAAGTTGTAATTGGCTGGACTGAGTAGGTCGAAAGCAACTTTGTGACATAACCACTAACACGCTTTCTAGTCATAAGATTTAAAATAAAAACTTAAATCTACAGTCCCGCTGACGATTTTTGTATATTGTTGCAATAGAGCATTACTTGATTGAGTTCAAGACCAATCCCTCGTTGCAATTAAACATACAAACTGAGTCACACTTAAAACAAAAAACTAAACTAAAAATTTTTTAAAATTCTACAGTCCCGCTGACAATTTTTGTATATTGTTGCGATAGAGCATTACTTGATTGAGTTCAAGACCAATCCCTCGTTGCAATTAAACATACAAATTGCGTCACATTATAAAAAACCATCTACGATTTTAAAACAAAGTGATATACTAATAACTACTGTAATAAATTTTAATATTTAAATATACGTATTATACTGGATGTCCCAACCACAAGATATTGACGACTTAGTAGGTCAATTTGGAAATATACCAACAGAGAGAAGAATCGAATTAACAAGTCCACCACAAATAAAAATGGCTCAACCCTCTATCAGAGACTATTTGGACACCATTCCACCATTTAATGGAGACCCAGTACTCATCTCAAATTTCATAATTGCCTGTGAAAATATACTCGATTCATTAGGAAGACCCACTGACAATGTATTTAACTCTTTCCTTATGGCGCATATAAGAAATAAGCTTACAGGAAGAGCAGCACAACTAATATCTGTGCGAAATTTAAGAACATGGCTCGAGCTAAAAGAAGCTATAATATTTACCTTTGGCGACCAACGTGATGAGGACGCTCTAATGAGAGACCTGGTAGCACTAAAACAGGAAAATAACGAAACAGCCCTACGATTTGGAGAAAAATGCCAAGATACACTTAGCCTGTTATTATCAAAAGTAAATTCTATTGATATGAGTGTAATTTTAAGAGCTGAAAAGATCAGAATATACAGTAACTTAGCTGTAAAAACTTTTGTAAAAGGAGTAAAAGAACCATACAGTCTTATAGTAAGATGCAGAAACCCTAGTACACTGGAAGAAGCTATAAACATTGTTTCCGAGGAAAATAATCTAAATTATATCAGAAAATTGACAAATAATTACAACAATCAACCGACATTCCACAAAAATATACAAGCAAGCCATCAACTTCCAAGAAGACAGCCTATGCCTATGTATAACACAAGACAACCCTTTACACCAAACAGACCAAATTTTACGCAACAAAATCGACCTTATCAATGGCCCAGCAAACCAAATCATTGGCAATCTCACACACCTAATCAACCGATATCAAGAATGCAACAACCATTTAGACCACAAAATAATTTTCAAACTCAAGTGTGCAAAGACGAACACAAAATTATCCTACCCCTATGGATACATCATCAGGAAACACTAATTTACCGAGACCTAGTGTCCAGAGACCAAATAATTCTCAGAAACCAAATTTCACTTGGGAAGAACTTCACTACACGGACATAAATCAGGACAATAATTATTATCAAAATGATCAATACCAGTCCGAAGATCAATATGAGCCAACTGCCTCATGTTCACACGATTATTATGATGCATATGAATCACATATGGATAATTTCGATCAATACGTGGAACAAGAAATATTCCCAATACACGAACAGCAACATGCAAGTCCTATTGAACCCGAAAATCAGGATTTTCCCAAGGACCCGTCGACAAAAATACCGAAATAATACAAATATATTCGATTGTCGAAACACAACTACCCTACATATACATAGAAGACCTGAAGACAAACTTTTTAATCGATACCGGATCTACCAAAAGTTTAATAAAACCTGAATTAGCCGAAAAACATTTTAAGAATAAAATAAAATCGGACCTTTTTTCTATACAAACAGCACATGGTATAACCACCCACCAAGAAAGTGTAAAAATTAAACTTCCGAAAACGTTTAACACACATAAAGAACACACATTTTATTTATTTGACTTCAATCCAAAATTTGGAGGATTAATAGGTATAGATCTCTTAAAAGAACTAAGAGCACAGATAAATATTAACAAAAATAAATTAATAATGGGAAAAACATCTATATGTTTACATCTGGCAACCCCGAATACAAAACCAATTATTATACCACCGAGAACGGAAATGATAACTAGGTTACCTGTAGAAAAAACGAATATTAAAGAAGGATTTATCACTCACCAAAATTTAAAGAAAGGACTAGAAATACCCAGTGCTCTAATAAAAGTAGAAAACAATCATATTATAACAACTGTAACTAACAATAGCGAATTACCCCAAATGCTACAAATAGAAAACCCATTAAAAGTACAAGAACTTCCAGAAGAATTTCTGTATAACACCGAAATAATACAACAAAATATACCAATGGATCAAGACTGCATCGATGAAATATTAATTAATAATCTGCAAAATAACTTAAGAACATCTCACCTAAACATCGAAGAAAAAACGAAAATTCAAACACTATGCTATAAATATAAGGATATATTTTACCACGAAGACTTACCTCTAACATTTACGAGCCAAATAAAGCATAAAATTCGAACTACAGATGAACACCCTGTTTATACAAAAAAATTACCGCTATCCACACATATATAAAAATGAAGTTCAAACTCAAATGGACAAAATGTTGAAAACTAATATAATTCAAGAATCAATATCACCCTATAATTCACCAATATGGATAGTGCCGAAGAAGGCAGATGCCAGTGGCAAACAAAATTTAGAATCGTCATCGACTACAGAAGACTAAATGAGAAAACTATAGAAAACAAATACCCAATACCAAATATCGAAGATTTATTAAGCAAACTTGGTAACTGCATATATTTCACTACTCTAGATCTCGCCAGTGGATTTTACCAAATTGAAATGGACGAACAGGATGCTGAAAAAACCGCCTTTACCGTCGATAATGGACATTATGAGTTCAAAAGAATGCCCTTTGGCCTCCGTAATGCTCCAGCCACTTTTCAGTCAGTTATGGACCATGTATTACGAGGGTTACAAAACAATATCTGTCTTGTATATCTTGACGATATCATAATATTTTCTACATCATTAGACGAGCACTTAGAAAGATTACAAAAAGTATTCGATAGACTAAGAAGTTCCAACCTTAAAATACAGCTGGATAAGTCAGAATTTTTAAGGAAAGAAGCCGAATACCTTGGACACGTAATTACACCAAATGGAGTAAAACCGAACCCTAATAAGATCTCAGCGATACAAAAGTTCCCGATACCTACCACTACTAGAGAAATTAAACAATTTCTAGGATTAGTTGGATATTATAGGAAATTTATACAAAATTTTGCTCATCTTACTAAACCACTAACTAAAAGTTTAAAGAAAAATACCAAGATTGTACACGACGAAGACTTTATAAATGCATTTGAAAAATGTAAAGAAATTTTAATAAATCCACCAATACTACAATATCCAAATTTCGAGAAGCCTTTTATAATAACTACTGATGCGTCGGATGTGGCCCTTGGATCTATACTCTCGCAGGGAAAATTGGGAGAAGATTTACCTATATGTTATGCCTCGAGAACACTCAATGAAACTGAGAGAAAGTATAGCACAACTGAGAAAGAATTATTATCAATAATATTTTCATTAAAATACCACAAACCGTTCATTTTTGGCAGAAAAATAACTATAGTCACTGACCATAAGCCATTATTATGGTTAGCCAACTTAAAAGAATGTAATGCTAGACTAACCCGATGGAAACTCAAATTAGAAGAATATAATTACGAAATTGTGCACAGAAAAGGAAAAAGTAATGTTGCAGCTGACGCCTTATCTCGCATACAAATTTATCCAATCGATCACTCAATAATTGCCCAAGCAGGAACATCAAGAGATTTTCTATCACCTACACCAAGCGAAATTGATAGATTATTAGAACCAGATGAAAATCAACCAGAAATAGAAGATATACAGCTTTTAGATGTACCACCTCCCCCAAGCAGTAACCAGACAGTACATTCACAGTTAGATAGTCAAGAATCGATTCCAATAACCGATGATGCCATCGAAACAAAACCTAAACAACTATGGTTTACAGAAATACCAAACATAACCGAACCATCAACAAAAGTGTATTTATATGACAAGAAAAGAATTTATTTAATAAATATACCCAAAGACAAAAACAAATTACAAGAATGGATGAAAGAATATTTAGCGCCTAAAGAAAATTACTATATTACCTGTACAGATGAACTATATACAGTAATATGCGATGCCTATATAAATCTATTCCATACTAATAAACCCCGTTTATTTAGATGCCTTGGACATAAAACTTATGTCATGAATAAAGAAGAAAGAACTAAAATCGTTAAAGAAACACACGAAAAATATAATCATAGAGGAGTATTACCAACTGCACTACATATTAAAAGAACATATTATTGGCCACTTATGGACAGAAATATATCAGATTTTATTAAAAGTTGTGAAACATGCAACTTAACGAAATACGATAGAACACCACCTATCGCAAATATAAATTTAACACCAACCCCTGGGAAACCTATGGACTTATTGCACCTAGACACTTTCGAAATCGATAAAATGAAGTTTATAACAATAATAGATGCCTTTACTAAATATGGAATGATATATGAGATAAAAACGAAAAATGCCATCGAAATTTGTGATGCACTGCATACGTTTGTAATGCATTACGGTGTACCGAAAAACATTACGACAGATGGAGGACCCGAATTCGACAACGGATTAGTTAAGGATTTTACCAGATTGTATGAAATTAATCATCATATAACAACTCCACAAAATCATAAATCAAATGGTTTAATTGAACGTCTACATTCAACAATTATAGAACATTATAGAGTAACAAAATTAACTACCCCTGATCTCAAGAATACAACAAGAATAAAACAATGCATTATAGCATATAATCATACAATTCACTCAGCCACAAAATTTACTCCACACGAGCTTTTATTAGGACAAACAAACGCCAATAACCCATTTTCTATGAATGTGCAATATAAACAATATGAGTACTACATAGATGAAATAAGAAAAACAGCCCAAGCTCAATATGAAATTGTAAAGAAAAACTTAATGACAGAAAAGGAACTTGTACATCAACAAAATTTAAAACGTTACGAAGAAACCATACAACAGTATAAAGTTGGAAACAAAGTATACGTAAAAAGTGTACGAGGTAGATCAAAAGCTACTAACCCCTTTCTTGGACCGTACACAATTCAACAGATTAACCCAGATAAAACATGTGTTTTACTTAATAAGAAAAATAATCAAACACGCAAAGTACATATGGACAATCTAAAACATTCTTTTAATGTTTCAGATTCGGACTTAGAATCATCAGAGGACTAGAGCTAGAAAATCTAAATGACAAACCAGGACTTTACCCCCAGCATTTAGGTATAACAAAAATCCAACGAAACAAATGGACTTTAATTAAGAGGATAAACTTAGATAAGTTATACAATAATTACATTAGTATAAGAAAATTAATTAATAAACTACATAACTCTTATAATAATACACAATATGGTCACACGTATAAAAAAGAGTATAAAACTTACTTAGCTATAGATGAAAATATTTTAACTACATTAGAATCCAAACTTAATCAATTATTTATTAAACAAAGAACAAAAAGAGGACTCATAAATATCTTAGGAAAATCATTCAAGTTTATCACTGGAAACTTGGACGCAGAGGATGGAGAATACTTTGAAGAAAAAATTAAAAAACTAGAAGAGAATCAACACAAAATATCCCATATAAACGAAAATCAAATATCGTTTATGCAAAAAGCTATACAAACATTTAACAAAACCATGAACACCCTAGAAGATAACGAACTGATATTAACAAGCAGAATTATACAAATTGAAACCTATATGAAAAAACAAGATATATATTCTACACAAAGTAGAGCTATTGAATTACTTCATAGCACACATAATCAGCTGATACTCGCTATGAATGAAATAATTCGATTACTCAATGAATTAGAAACCTCAGTTACATTTGCCAAAATTGGATATCTACACCCCAGCATAATTAACCCTGAGGATTTTCAACACGAGCTTCAACAAATAACTAATATTTTACAAGGACCAGATAAATTACCATATGATCCACAAAACATTTTATATTACGAACAGATTACTGAAATTAAGGCTTATCAAGTAAATAACGCCATAACTTTTATATTAGAAGTTCCCCTAATATATAACGAAATTTATAACATTTTCCATTTATGGGCATTACCTACTATAACCAAAAATAACCAATTCAATATTATAATCCCAAAATTCAAATTCCTTGTACTTTCCGATCAATCGTACAGCCTCTTCGACAAACCATGTATTTTACTTAGTGATAAGAATTATTTTTGTAAAAGTTCAGAAACACAGCATATTAATAATGAAATATGTGAAATTCAAGTAATATTAAAAGCACATACTTTGAATTGCAGTAGAAATATAATAACTTTAAATGATATGAAAATTCAAGAAATTGAAAATAATCGCCATATAATAATTTCACCATATAAAAATATTGCAAAAATCAATTGTAATAATAATTTAAAAACGACACAAATTCATGGTACTTACACCACTGTGTTAGAACCAAACTGTATAATTTATATTAAAGATTATAAAATTCAGTTACATAAATCTGAAGTAAAAATCAATCAATTAAATAGCTACTTGCCTGAAATTGATAACAACTTTGAAAAGCTTAATAATGAGTTTAAACCACTAGAAATTTCTCACATAAATTTGGATGATATTAACAAACTAAATGATGAAATAAACAAAAATAAATATCAATTATTAGAAATAAATAATGTTAGTAAACATTTTAATTATTGGAATTTAATTATTTACTTTGTAATCATATTAATTATAATTTATATATTATTCCCTAGAATGAAACAATTATATTTGACAATGACCTCAAGAAAGAATAAAGAAGAGAAGGCCACCCAATTAAAAGAAATGCCATTTCGCATATCCTAAAGAGGCTATTGCTCCATCTCGGCCTGGAGGAGTTATGTATACGATTCTCCTTAATCTTAAGAAATATGATATTATCACATCCCACTACGTGGAGATAACCATATGAAATTTATACCTTTATTATGCATATTGTATTCACTTATTACTTGTCGTTCGACTAATAAAGTCCTCTGTTTTACTATTATACTTTAATTCTTTTATTGTAAAGTTTGGAAATAGTTTTTAAAAACAGAGTTGTTACCGCGAAACGCGTAACTCTCAACGCTGCCTTGAACTCCTGGAGACTTTCTCCACTCCGTTGTCTCCATGATATCAACTAAGCCTGATATACTGGGCGAGATTTTGGTCGCCATATCTTAGTTCTAACGCTGCCCCCAGAATACTAAAGTTTTGTTGCTGTGCGGTATGAATTATTTGGAGCAGGTCTAATGCTTGGCCCCTTAGTGCTAACACCAATGCTACTGTTTTTTCCTCATCGTACTTCAAGGATATGTTATCACCGGCACCGACGCATTTGCAATAATAACACAATTGCGCTTAGATGACTCTTTATATAGTAGGGCGCGAAAACATGTCCATGCATGTTATGTCTTGCAGTTCCTATTTTAAACAAGTAACTATATACCTACAAGTTCATGCAAGGTCATGCGCGTCTTTTATTTATACGTCTCGTTTTATTTCAAAAATAAATATGTTTTTCTAAAAAATGGGTTTTAATATTTTTCTAGCTTTAAAACATAACAAACCACAAAGATCAAATGTAAATTGCATAGTACTTAGTTTTAGTTAGGGAAAAATCAATAAGTAGTGTAAAATTTATATTAATTGAGAATAATTAATTTATCAATGTTTGGTTCATATTCAGGAGAGCGAAAATGCCATCCTCAGGTTCGCCGTCTCAGACAGGGGTCCGGGTTGTCCGCCTCTAAAGCGGGCCCTGATATAACAAATAATTAATTATTTTGATATTGAAGCTGGGGATTAAAACGCTGAGGTATCGACTGTCTTTGTAAATGGTAAATGGCCCAATGCCGCCAAGCCAAGCGTCAAGCTGCCACGGGGTCTAAATATCATGATGTCAAAAACACTACTTATACGTTATACGAAATTGATTGCGAATCCCTTATTAAAGAGCTTGCGGAGGCAAAGGCGCACGAAGTTATTTTTTCACACATACCTAGTTAGATTTCCAGTAAAATAGTACATTTAAAAATATCTAAAATCTGATTTTACTTGTTTTACCTAGTTACGTTAGAAAATGTTTTTGCAATTCGAATTTTTAACTAAATTGCGAATATCTTTGGTAACTATTATTCTACAGTTCTCCATGAAAAACTTAATACTCATTTTAGTGGTAAGCTTTCCTCAAAATGTACTACTCTCAACATCACGCAAATGTCCATGACCTTCAGTCCAGTAACCGCTTATGATGTTAAGTTTGTTATAAAAAAATCTACCAAACAAAAAATCTACGGGAACTGATGAAATTCCGATTGGATTAATTAAAGAATGCTCAAATGAGCTAGCATCTATTCTTGCGAACATAATTAATATATTGATACTCTTAGGTACATTCCCAACCTGCTTAAAGGAAGCAACATAATACCAATTTTTAAAAAGGGGGCAAGTGGAAATGTTAACAACTATCGTCCTATTCCTCTTTTAAGTGTAATTTCCAAAATAATAGAAAAAGCAGTAGCGAAAAAAATCTACGAGTTCCTGAATCACAACTCCATTTTAAGTAGCTGTCCGTATGGATTCAGAGCTGGATTATCAACAGAGGCGAGTATAGTAGATCTTAGTCAATTTGTGTATGATAAAATGGATTAGGGTAAACATGTTTATGGTGTATTATTTTATCTGTCTAAAGTTTTCGACACGGTAGATGGAGATTTTTTGCTCAAAACTAAGTGGCCTAGGAATAGTCAATCCTTTTAATAGCCGGATCGTTTCTTACTTATCAGACAGAAAAACGTGGTAAAAATCGGCAACACAAAATCCGATAAGAAAGATATTTGTATTGGAACTCCACAGGGTAGTGTGCTGGGGACCCTTATCAATGGTAGTTTCTAACCCAGATCCCTCAGTATTGAATCGTAAAGTATCTACTGTTTACAGGCATTTAATAAATTGTGTTACGATAATCGCCTAATAATTAATCATGATAAAACAGTTCTGGTAGAGTTTGGCTGCAGACAAACAATCGGACCAATTTTAACTTTAATTGTAATAGTTTCACACTTTCTTCTAGTGAGCAAGTGAAATTTCTAGGAATTACTCTTGATCACAATTTTAATTTTTATGAGCAAATTGAAGTCGTATGTGACAATAAATAAAGGTTTTTATGTCATTAATTCTCTGAAGAATATGCTTAAAAGAGATGCATTATTAAATGAATATTATGCCTTAATTTCCTCCTCTATAGCCTATAGCATTAATATATGGGAACAATCAAGTGATATAGCTAGAGTTTCTATACTACAGAAAAGGATAATTAGACTTATATTTGACGTGCATTACCGTGAATTATGTAGGGAGTCATTTAAAAATTCAAAGATATTTACGGTGACATCAATCTCTTATGAAACTGTTGACCTTTATCAATATTAATAAAAGCAAATTTCCAATCCATAGCGATTTTCACACCTACAATACGAGAGGTTGGAACAGAATATTCAAATTCAAACACGATCATGAATATTTTTAAAAAATCACCATATGCTGGTATAACTCTTTATAACAAGTTGCCTTTGGATATACAAAGTGTAAGAACAGTTGATGTATTCAAAAGAAAGTTAAAAGATCTCTTGCTGTCTAATATTTTTTTACAACCTAGTGGAATTCGTAAATTTTTTGGATAATTTAGACTGATTTTATTTCTTCTTCACTCGTCAATTCTAAATTCAGACTGGCTTCTTGGCCCACCGTGTGCCTTATACATAATACATCCAAACACGATCTAGAACATTCCTGAATATTTCCGGTCATTCTCGTACAATTCTAGTTCCATCTATCAAGTCTACATAGTTCAGTGGCGTCACAATATTATATTGTCTAAATCTTTCAGATAATTTAAATATAAATAAACCAAAAATACTAATATTTTACAATATTTCTCCTAAATTATACGGTTTAAAGGAATGGCATTCAAGGGCCACAAACAGCAGGTCTCATAAAAATTTCAAACTTTGTAAATTAACAACGGCGGTTACAGTTTATAGCAGATTTATACGGCGGAATATAACTGGAGAAAATTAATGTAAATTTAATTATAGGCGGAATAGTACTTACTGGTGTGTAGATAAAAGAAGAGACTCGTCTGGTCTCAACGTAAAGAAAATCAGAACTGTCCAGTTCCGGTTGTATGAATTTTATATTCACAGCTAGACAAGTGTCTCTGATAAGGCACATCCCTTTTGAATGCGCGGACAAATATCGGTTCGCCGATATATACTTACCACCAAATTATTTTATAAATAAAAACCGAATTGTTTTAAACAAGCTGATAATGAGCGTGTAACAATAAAATACTAAAGGTTAACACTAAATAAAGAGCAGGATGAATGAGAACAAAATAAATAATACAGGGTGTCCCGAAATGAGTGTGCAATATTTTACCAGCTGCTTCTACGGCCAGAAATAGGAAAAAAAGTTCACAAACATTGGACGAAAAATGCTTCCTAAGGGAGCTACAGGCCCCTAAAGGTGGGCCCCTGAGAAAGGTTATTATCGAATATCTCCAAAACCACTCAAAGTCAAATATTGAAAATTTACACAACCGCTACTCTTCTTATGTGTAATAAGATAAAATGGAAATAATTCGAAAATTTTGTCCAGGGCTGTCCGAAACTGGGGGGTTATGGGGTTAAAATAACCCCAACTCTTTTGTATGTAACTTTTTTCTATTTTTGACGGTAGAATTTTAGAGTTTTATACGTAAAAAAGGAACTCTTGATGAACATCGATAAAATGCACCGTTTTTGAATAATATCGACTTGAAAATTTTAAAATTTAATTAATTTAAGTTTTTTAAATTTTATAACATATGGAGCAAAATACATTGTACCAGATGAGTTTTGCCTATCATTTCATGTTCATATAAAGTACATACTAATATTTTTAATTTGTTGCTTGGAAAATAGGTGAAAAATATTTTTTTATGAATAATTCGAGCCAAACTATCATACTCAATATGAATAAAAAATCATCCAGTAATCTTTTTATATCTACAAAATTAAATTTTAATTTTACATAGTTTTATTGTAACAGGTGTTACATAGTCTCGCTCGACGTTCTAAAGTCTGAAAAGCCCGTAAAGTCTTGAATGTATTTCTTCTTAATTCATTTCCAGCCTGATTTATTCTTTGAAGTAGTTTTTCTCGTGTATTCACTTCAGTGGCGTAAACCAAACCCTTCATATAACCCCAAAAGTAAAAATCTAATGGGTTTAGATCCGGTGAACGAGGTGGCCAAGCTATAGGACGACCTCGACCTATCCATCTGCCTGGAAAATTTTGTTGCAACCACGTTCGAACATTGCGCCCAAAATTGGCAGGAGCGCCGTGTTGAAAATGCATATTTTGTCGAACCTCGTGTCGAACATTCAACGGTAATAAATCGATAAGGTCGTTTTGAAGGAAGTTTAAATACTCTTCAGCATTAAGACGATTGGGGAATTCTATTGGGCCAATTACTTGATCCCCAATGATTCTTGCCCATAAATTCACCGAAAATCTATGTTGGAAATTTGTGCGCCGAAGAACTCGTGGATTTTCATCTGACCAATGATGCATATTGTGCATATTAAAAGCTCCGTTCCTAGTGAACATTGCCTCATCAGTCCATAATATGCCAGGAAGAATATTTCTGTTCGATAATATCCATTGACAAAACTGGAGTCGTGGTAAAAAATCTGCTTCCGTTTAATGTTGCACGCGTCTAAAATGATACGGGTACACCCATATACACCCTTCCATTACCGTCATCTTCCTATCTGAAATTATTAATTAAGATAAATAATTATCTAGGCACTTACATTTTTTATTAACTATTGAGCGAGGTATGTTGACAATTTTTGAAACTCTTCGAATGCTTATTTGTGGATCATTTTCTAAATGATTCAAAACTATATCCATACGATGATTTCCTTGTAGCCTTCCTGCGCCTCGAGACCTTTTAAAATCCCCATGGTCTGCCAAATTCCGGTGAAGAACTGCAAATATTCGACGCCCAGGTGCTCTACGATTGGAAAATCTTCGTCGGTATTTCCTTACCGCGGCTAATGCACTACCATTGCAAAAACCGTACACAAAATGCATATCAGTCATTTCCCTATCTATAAATCTTGGCATTTTAAATCGATTTAATAAAAATCGTGATTAGAGGCGCACAAATAAAATAACTGATAGAAAAGGGGACAAAACTTCTTTTTTTCCGATACACGTTCTTAAGATTTTATATCATACAACTGTTTATACAAATTTATTAACTTTGTTGACAGCTCTAACATCAAATTATATCATAGCGGCATGAAGCATTCTTTTTTCATTCACGGCCTACTATTAATAAAAAATTAGTTTAGACCCAATACCTATCTCATACCATGTTATAAAATTTTCAAGTCGATATTATTCAAAAACGGTGCATTTTATCGATGTTCATCAAGAGTACCTTTTTTACGCATAAAACTCTGAAATTCTACCTTCAAAAATAGAAAAAAGTTACATACAAAAAAGTTAGGGTTATTATAACCCCACAACCCCCAGTTTGGGACAGCCCTGGATAAAATTTTCGAATTATTTCCATTTTATCTTATTACACATAAGAAGAGTAGCGGCTGTGTAAATTTTCAATATTTGACTTTGAGTGGTTTTGGAGATATTCGATAAAAACCTTTCTCAGGGGCTCACCTTTAGGGGCCTGTAGCTCCCTTAGGAAGCATTTTTCGACCAATGTTTATATGAACTTTTTTTCCTATTTCTGGCCGTAGAAGCAGCTGGTAAAATATTGCACACTAATTTCGGGACATCCTGTATATTTTTGAAAACAAAACCAGCCGGATCGGCCTAATTAATGAATAAATATTATCTTTCAGCACTAAATAATCAAAATAGTAGAACGGCCTTATCGGAATGTTTTTCGTACTTAATTTTACATATTAATATACAGGGAGAGTGTACCAAAGTAATGGAGGGAGGAAAAATAAAAATAAACCATATAGAAAAAAAAACACTTCGTTATAACTACCTACTATGCGATTCCAAGGTATTGAGCCCTCAATTTGAACGTCTACAAAAAATTAGACAACCGAATTAGACCATTTCGTCACATCAGTACTGACAAAACTATTTGAAATTTTCATAAGCTATGAAATGGAACTTTCTGTACATTCGTGGTTCTTGTTAAGAAAAACGATCTTTAATTGTTTAGTTATTAAAAAAATGTTGCTAATTGATATTTTCATTATTATTAATAATAGAATTTAAATATTTTCACAAAAGATAACATTTTCACAACAAATAGCGATTCTACGAATAAATTATAGTTTTATCAAAAATTAATGAAATACCACAAGAAATACAATCAGCGTAGGACAAACTCGATCGTTTCCACTTATTTATTTTTTTCAAATATCTTGAATTTTTCGTTGAGAATTTTTCATACACTATTCCCCAAATATCGAAACCTATTTGTTATAAAAAAAATATATTTATAAATTACTTCATTTAAGATATACGAGTACAGTAATGCCACAAAATATTTTTTTAATTTTTCTATTTTTTTTTTAATTTTCTCTATTTTTTTTTAATTTTTCTATTTTTATTTTTTCAATTTTTCCATTTTTATTTTTTAATTTTTAATTTGAAAATAGACACGTTTCTATCTACACCCCAAATTTCGTTCGAATATCTTAATAATTCATGAAGTTATACGTTATTAAACATTAATGTGTCCAGAGATTGCGTAAAAAACGGTACATTTTTAAATATAATAACATGAAACTTGGTAAGTTTAAAAATAAAATGTTAAAACTTTTACCTTACGTACAACAACTCAAAGATTTATTACTTATTGTAGCCCTAAGTTTTATAACCCCCTACCTACTAGTATTAAATTAATTAATAATAAAAACTCTTCCAGAAAAAAATTTGCCGATTTATTAAAGAAAATTCACACAGCTTTATAAATATTTTAAATTCAAATTAATCACCTTGATGATTATGTTGCAACTTTCCCACAATTTCCTCATAAAATTTCCTTATAAAACTTTCAAACTTACATTATTTATTTTATATCAATTCAATTCAAACTATGTAGTGCGAGGAAAGAATTCCCTCCACACTATAGTGTATGTTTCCGTCATGCTACCTATTATAATTTTTGGTTATATTTACCAATTTACTGTTATTATCTATACAAAATGTTCCACTTGCTTGTTACCGTTTAAGAATGTTAATAATAGGTTTTTTCTGTTTAAATACACATGTCATATTTTTATCTACGGACAAACATATTTTATAGTAAAAAAAATATAATGTAATCCATATATGAACTTATGAACAATAAATTTGTTTTGAATTTGATTTCATTTTACAAAATAGGTACTAACATATGTCCAAGCAATAAAACCTAGATTTTCCGAAATTTTTAGCGCTTTAGTTTTTTTATAATTCGCATTTAAAGTGAGAGCTAAATACATTTGAATCGCATAGTAGTGAGTGCTTGCGATTAATATTAGCTAGTGTGAATTAATGTTTTATCTATTAGCTGCATAAGTCTTTAAGAGGTAAGTATCTGTATTAAATTTGTTTTAATTATTTCATACATACCTACATGCAACAGTGGTGTGCCGTGCCTTTTGGGGCGGAGGGGGCACAGTATTCTTGGGAGCGCAATCCTAATGAAAGTGTATCCAAAATAAACATGATGGTAATTTTTTTATTTACTGTAAATTTTCTGCGTATCGTTGAAACGTTAAAGACCATTTATGTTGTATTTATTTTGACCTGTATCTTGTACCAGTTTTTGTTTATTATTTAATTTATTACTGATTATGTACAAAAACCTCAATTTAATTATTCTTAAGGATGTTAATAAATATAACCAAACATCGACTAAATTAAACAAATGGTTTTTCTGTTTTAATTGACCTATTCATACCAAGTTATATTATTAATATAGCAGGTCACTAACCATACAAGAGAGAAAAGATTTATTTTCTATAATTATTCATCGAATTTTTAGGAGGTGTTTCGCTTGGGACGCTAGGGCGGCAATATAGGCAGGGGGGCTTGCGCCCCCAGCCCCTATCTGGGAACGCCACTGCATGCAAATAATTATTCATGCAAAATTAATTCGCGAATATACTCGTATGACTAGTACCCCTAAAATAAGGTAATGCAATGTAGAAAGTGTAATATTGAATAAATTTATTAAAATGGAATGGAATATAGGCATTAAAGTTCAAGAAAACCCCATAGATCCAAGCGGAGGAAATTCAAATTAATGCCAGTTTTTTCTTATTGTTTTTTTTACTTTCCGATTATAAACAAGCAACGGGAGGGCGTACGTGCGTGCCTGCGTGTGTGTATGTGCGTGTATCCGCGATAACTAAAAAAATACTAATGGTTCACCCAAATTTGGATATTAAGATTTTTAACAACATTTTCAAAAACATAAGTTTATGGAAAAAAATCTGTCTGCATGTCTGTAGTATCGCGATAGAAGCCACAGTTTTTGAGATAAAGCTTTCAAATTTGGTACACATGTTCTAAAGGCCAAAGACAATGATAAATTCGGTGGTGAGCAAAATTGGCCAGGGTCCATGGTATCAAAACTTTTTTGTATTTGACTTTACAAAAAAAATATATTCTTGATGAAAGATTATAAATTATGTCTATTATATCAAGCCAATAAAATATATTCCAAGTACTTAAATAAAGCTGATGTAAATTAAATTTTATACACATTTGACATCATAAAATGGGGTTAGGATAAATTTGGCAGTTTGACATTTGAAATGTCTGATTTAGTTACAAAAATGTCAATGTCAATAAGAAGAAATTATTAAAACATATGACATGAAATATTATTGACAGATTCGAAGGACGCTGGATAATTAATTATTTAAAAATTTTAATGAAACATTTCAACGTACGCTTTTAAAATTTAATTGAGGTAAGTGAAGAATTAACTACAATGATTTTTTTAGATCTAGATGATATATACTGGTATGAGAAAGTTGTGTGCTGGCCACATCAGATATTTATTTTCAGATTGTATGTGGTGACACTGTAAAAAAAAATCCCTTGCATGGGATCTTGTCGTTGTATGAGTCAAAAATCGTGTTCGAATGTTTCCTCAAACAAAAATATAATCGAAGAAACTGAAAAAGTCTATTGAGAAAGAAAGCGGCGAAGACTTGGAAAATTTATTTATTTACTCTATGAGTTTATGTATTTTAAATAGACGTTACTCCAAACAGTGTTTAATTATTATTTATAAAACTACTAATACACAATAGATCACAGAGCTAGGGCAATGGAGAATAATGCGATGAAGGAGTAATCGAGGTTTGCAGTTCTAAGCGCCAGGAGATTTTGAAGATGTGTTAATTTTCAAATCATAACTCAATTATTTTATTAAAAATATTTTTAAAATATATTTTTAGTACTGTCATAGTCAGAAAGCGTCGGATTTCGAGTTTTAAAGAATACATTTTTTTTGACTTGAGGCCTAGTTTCCGAGTAATAAATAGAGTGAGAATGTAAAAACACGGCAAAATAGCGAACATCGAACGTACAGGCTATTAAAATTTGCGTTTCCCAGAAAACGAAATGTTTGTACAAAAATAGTTTATTTTTTTACAGGCAAACGGCTACAGAGAATATTATAAAAAATTTTACCAAAGAAAAATCTGACCTTCGACTATCTGACGCACTACATAACTCGAAAATTTTGATAGAAAAGTATATTTCCTACATGCGTATTATAAAAATCGTGAAATATTTTAAAAATATAATGTTGATAATTTTGAATATTAAAAGATTCGTGCACTTTTAATACGGGAAAACCTAGAAATGAAACAAATGAAAAAAATTAAACAAATAAAGGGAAAGCAGAGAAATGAAAGACTTGTTTACGATCATGAAACAAAACGACTCAGAAGAGCTAGAAACGGCATACAAAAATAAGAAAAGACGGTACAAACAAAAAATAAAAGAAAGTACGTACTACAAAAACCAAATTGAGGGCTCTAGTAACAAGTCAAAAGAAATATGGAAAATCATAAATAATGAATTAAGTCGAACAAAAAAGAAAACAACATTCAACTAAAAATTAATGAAATCACCATAGAAGACCCTAAACAAGTAGCAGAATCATTTGGAAACTAATTCTCAACAATTACCCAGGTGAAATCAGAGAGACACTTTGGCAGTGACATATCTACAACGTGCACAACATCAACATTAGTTGCACATTCCCTATTCATAGAACCAGTCGATAAAAACGAAGTAATCGCAGTGATACTAAACTTAAAAAATAAAAATTCCAGTGGTATTGACAGTGTATCCACAAAAGTAGTGAAAAGTGTATGTGAGGAAATTGCGCAATCACTAGCTATAAATCTATCGAAAATGGTAAATTTCCATCATCGATAAAACTTGCTTCCGTAGTGCCCGTACTAAAAAAAGGTGGCCCCACAAATTTGGAAAACTACAGGCCCGTATCTGTATTAAGCGTCTTTTTGAAAATCTTTGAACGCATTGTATATAATAGGATAGTAAAATTTCCAGATAAATCTAAATTGCTTTCGAACAATCAGCACGGATTTCGCTCAAAAAGATCGACCGATTTGGCATCCTTCAATTTTGTTGAATTTATACATAAACAGTTAGATAACCGTTATGGAATAGGCTTATTCATCGACCTTTCACGAGCATTTGACACCATTGACGTCAACTTTGCTAAAGAAAAATTGTTCAGCATAGGCATAAGAGGTAATATTTTAAATTGGTTAATCTCGTTTTTATCAGAAAAGACATTACTAGTCAAAATCAACCACACTTTGTCGGAAAGTTACAATATTGACATTGGACGTGCGCAAGGCTCTGTTATCGCTCCACTTATATTTCTATTATATGTCAACGATATATAATTGTTCGGATTTATAGTTCAGTTGTTCAGCATAGACATAAGAGGTAATATTCTAAATTGGTTAATCTCGTATTTATCAGAAGACATTACTAGTCAAAATCAACCACACTTTGTCGGAAAGTTACAATATTGACATTGGACGTGCGCAAGGCTCTGTTATCGCTCCACTTATATTTCTATTATATGTCAACGATATATAATTGTTCGGATTTATAGTTCAGTTTGCTGACGATACCTCGATCGTAATTGCCGCGATACAAAAGACGAAGTTAACTTTCGATCCAATAAAGTTCTTACGGAAATGTTAAATTGGTGCCACGCAAATAAACTAATACTGACAGAGCAAAAGACAGTTTCGGTACACTTCTATAAAACCAGACCTATTGTGGATATAGGAGGATTAACGGAAAATACCAGAATCCTAGGTTCCATTTTGGACTCTCAGCCCACATTGAGTATACAAATCAACCATGTAAGCAGTAAACTGAATAATACTTACTATGCACTCTTAAACCTAAAAAAAAATACCTGCGCAAAAACCTTGTTGACTACATATTATGCGCTAGTATATCCACAATTTTTTTTCTTCGGTTGCCCGACGCTGGACAGTTCTCCCGTGGCCTCCGACGCCTCACGGGAGTCGCGCCAGCACATTAACCTCAGCCACTCCCCACATCCCGCAGGGTTAGTGACTGTAGGCTCCGGAATCGTGTACCCTAAGCAGACGGAGAGAACCAAGAATGACCGCCTTCTGCATTTGGCCTGCCAGCCACTCAGCTGATCTTTGGCAGGCCGGTATGGTCTTCAGTTCCGAGAGCAGCGTAGGCTTTATCCCTCCGAGTACACAGATTATAAGGACGACCATTTTCATCGAGTAGCCTGGGTACAGCACTTGGAGCTCGTACCGGAGATCGCGATATTTGGTCCGTTTCTCCTCCTCCTTCAAGGTGATGTTTTTCTCCGCAGGTGCCGATAACTCGATGACATACATCACCTTGAGTTGATGGTCGAGGAGGACTATGTCAGGCTTGTTGGCTTGGATTAGCCTGACAGTCGGGAACGAGTAGTTCCAGTAAATCCGGCATTTCTCGTTCTCGACAACGGACTCAATATCTCCGGGGACGTAAGGCAGCACTGGTGTCTGGTCTACCCCGTACGAGTGCCTTAGATGGTAGTATAGCACTCGTAAAGCCGCGTTATGTCGGTGGATGTAGGCCGAAATCGCATATATGGGGCATGCAGAAAGTAGGTGCATGAGCGATTCCGACGCCTGACGGCAGGTCCTGCAGTTGATATCAGGAACCTCTACACGCCACACGCGGCTACGGTAGACCAAGGTGTTGATAACACCATCCTGGCAGGCCATAATGAATGCCTCGGTCTCTGACTTAAGCCCGGCCGACCTTAGAAAGGCGAAGGTCAGCCTAGTCGATAAACCCAGTGTTTCCATGTTCTTATAGAAGACACCATGCTGGAGTTTATCGACGTGCTGCCGAAACAGATTTTCCTGTTCGGCAGCTCTGAATCGGGCTTTCAGACGATTTGGCTGAAGTTCGGTGACTGACTCTACATCAGCACCTCGCCGGCCTCCTCGCCTGATGTCAAATGCGAGACCGAGTTCATCTGCGGCTCTTTTCGCTGCCTTGAACAATCCTGCTCCCACTCCTACAGTTTCGTGATGTTTCACAAACCGCAAGAGGGGATCTGAGCTCCTGAGGATGTTACATGCCATACTCAGTACCACTCTGCCATGCGTACACTCCAGGCTCAAGAGTCCTCGGCCCCCCCGTTGACGTGGAAGGTACACACGAGGAACGGACGATCTAGGATGAATACTTCTGTGAATATTCATCATCTTGCGGGTATCTCTGTCTAATTGGCGCAGCTCATCTACCGTCCACTTTACTACTCCAAAGGAGTAGAGCAGAACCGGAACGGCGAGCATATTAGTTGCACACACCTTGTTCTTCCCCGAAAGTTCGGAAGACCAAAACTTTCGGAGATGCAGAAGAGGAGAGGACTCAGGGAGTCACCCTGGAAAACTCCTCTCTCTAAATGCCACCTGCTCTGTCGTGACCCGCTGTGCACCTGATGTTATGGAGAAGCGGGTCTTTCAGAGCGGCAGCAGCTGTTCTATTCATCACACTAGTGGTGCTGGTACCGCAAGACATTCGAGCAAGTACAACAATAGCTCGTGCGATGTTGTATCAAATGCCTTGCGGTAGTCAATCCAGGCCAAAATTCACAAAATAATTGAAATTTGAGCGTAATTTTTTAATAAACCTCAAATTGTGCCACTTTGCCATCAAATTTTTGGCACCCATGATAGATAGACCCTTGGACCTTTATATCAGTGAAAAGCTCTTTCAAAGGGCTTTCCTTTTGTGTCATAATGGGCGTTCCATTTGAAAAAAATGAGAAAAAATAGTTTTGGTGCTTCCTGACTCACCCAGTATAAAATGACCGATTTCGTTAGATCCGATAACAGTAGCGTAAACTACAGGGTGTTTGACAATTTTTGACATAATCTAGATCTCAAAATGTTCTTCCATTACGTCACAGTGAGCTCACAAAATTGACATGTTTTTGGTACAAACTCACCCATATCATGGTACCGACCCATCGCAGACCCATTAAGTGGCATATCATTTGAGTCTTCTTTAAAAAGGAGAATTCAAATATGTAATAATATACCTAGTGTTCCATTTAAAAAGCATAAGTTTATGTCGTCACGCCTGAATGGATCACCTTGTATATTTCAAAATATTTTCAACTATGCACCTTTGCGCCCTCTATCACCCCGTTTTTTAAATTTTTCGATATCTCTTATAAGAGAGCCAGGACATTTGACCGACGCGAGGCTGTTTTAGATGTTTGTTTGTTTGTTTGTTTGTCTTTAAGTTTAGTGTGTATTTTGTATTTTTTATATATATGTATATATGTGTATATATTGTCACAATATTCATGGTTCATTAAAAATAAGTTGTTTAAAAGGGATAAATAAGAAATCAGTTAAATTGGCAATTACTTTGAGCAGTAATATCATGAAATGTAATTTAGTAATAATACTGTGGTCAAATTTGAAAATTGTTGTTTGATATAACCATAAAATATTTTATAGTAAAGAAATAACAAAATGTGTTGAGAGCCATGAGGCCAGAAATAAAAAAAATATTAAATGAACATAGTTATTAGAATTTAAGTTATATTGTTATAATATAGAAGTACATACCGTACAGATAATTAACAAAACATTGTAATTAAAATAAAAGTGAAAGTCATAAATTTGAGGAAGCATGCAATCATCATAAGTTACTTGAAGTCAGTTTGGAAACCATGAAATATAAATTTCAGCTAGTATAGCACAATTGATTTAGTCATCCAGGGTAACTAGGAAAAACAAAAAAATTTGTTGAGAGGAACAAAAATTGGAGTGGAAGGGGATGTTTTTTTGGTAGAGAGGAGAAAAAGGACAAGAGATTAAGAACGGGGAAAAAATACAAGTATAGTAAAGAAATAAAGCGTTTATAAATAAAGTGCAGTATAAGAAGTTAAAGCAGAATAAATAACTAAACAGAAGATAACACAGCCCCACAAAAAAAAAAAATTTCTGACCTAGCAACGAGACGAGTATATCCTTATGTATTTTTGATCGCTGATTCCGATTCCGGGGTCAAACAAAGCCATACACCCCCAAAAAAGTTTTAGAGCCAAAAAACACTCCCTGAATAGGGATATGAGATAACGCTCTGAAAATGATGTTATCATTTTAATCAATCGTTTTGTTTAATATTTTCGGGAAAAAATTGAATGTATTACGATAAAAATAAAGGTAAATTACAGCGTTCACCCTATCGGTATGAAACGCACCCTCATAGAGGGTGAGAACCACCTTCAACTGCCACCAAAACCAATTGATAACGACAATGACTGAAAAACATTTAAAAATGTTTAAGTTTCGTTAGGTTTGCAATAAACTGACGTAGAATTCACGTAATACCCCTAAACTACCTCTATATCGTTATGAAAAACATAGGGGTAGTTTTGGGGTATTACGTGAATTCCACGTCAGTTTATTGCAAACCTAACGAAACTTAAATATTTTTAGATGTTTTTCAGTCATTGTCGTTATCAATTGGTTTGATGGCAGATGAGGGTGATTCTCACCCTCTATGGGGATGCGTTTCATACCGATAGGGTGAACGCTTCAATTCACCTTTATTTTTATCGTAATACATTCAAATTTTCCCGAAAATATTAAACAAAACGATTCAGGGGTGTTTTTTGGCTCTAAAATTTTTTTTTGGGGGGTGTACGACTTTTTTTGACCCCAGATTCGGAATCAGCGATCAAAAATACATACGGATATACTCGACTCATTGCTAGGTCAGAATTTTTTTTTTTTTTTGGGGCTGTGTAATAAAATTGGAAGAAGATTGAAAATAATAATAATTGAATGCAAAATTGATAAGGAAATCAAAATATTTATTGTCCAGTAATAAAAGGTTAGTCTCCGGCTATTTAATTATTGTTTTAGAAAACCTTTAGAAAATCTTTGGTTTGTGAAGAAATTAAATATTGGAAAAGTGAATGTCAAAATTAATGTCAGATGGGGAGAATTTAAATTTAAGAAAATAATAAGAAGTTTGGAGAGTGCGAGAAGAGGAAAACTTCAAGGGTGAACGAAGGAGACGGAGTTAATGTTGTTTGCGTATGAGTGTCAGAAATATAAGGAACTTGGTATGTGATAAACTCTATTTAAAATCAATGTCAGAACATTAGTAAATTTAGGGAATCAGATTGGTA
This sequence comes from Rhamnusium bicolor, assembly GCA_029963845.1. Taxonomy (NCBI): domain Eukaryota; kingdom Metazoa; phylum Arthropoda; class Insecta; order Coleoptera; family Cerambycidae; genus Rhamnusium; species Rhamnusium bicolor. Next base: position 42,665 of record JANEYF010003301.1, on the reverse strand, counting down.
ATTATTATTATAAAAGTTAAAATCATTATATGATCATTTGGTATATGATAAACTCTATTTAAAACCAATGTCAGAACATTATTAAAATTAAGGAGACAGATTGTTAATTATTTTGTAAAAGTTAAAAAATCATTATATGATCATTTGGTATTAATCTTGGCCTCAATTTAATTTATAATGCCCTAGAACCTGCTCTTTTGAGATAAGTGTTTCATGTTCAAAGTACTTCAATCTAAAATCCAAGTTAAGTATTAATTTGGTTGGCGCTCAGCATACTTAAATTGTGAAATTGAGTAAATTAAAAGTAAAATAAATTATAAATATTTTATATTATATATATATATATATATATAAAAATATATAGATATATATATATATATATATTATATATATTTATATATATATATATATATATATATATATATATATATATATATATATATATATATATATATATATATATATATATATATATATATATATATATATATATATATATATATATATATATATATATATATATATATATATATATATATATATATATATATATATATATATATATATATATATATATATATACAGCACAATATAACAGTCGAAATAAAATAAATTCACTGATTAAAAATGAAAAAAGAGCGTATTTTCAAAATCAGATAAAATCTTGCCCAAATAATTCGAAAGTAATTTGGAACACAATAAATAATATAGTAAAACCACAAAATAAAAACACGGACATTACAGAAATTCAAATCCAGAAAACTGGTAACAAAACAACAGACAAAAAAGAAATTTGCAACGAATTTGTACATTTTTTCACCGAAGTTGGAGAAAAAATGGCAAACGTAATAACAAAACCATACACACAATATGAAAACTCTTTATTAGAAAACAGTCTTTTCCTGACAAATGTAAACTCTAATATATAAATAAATATAAATCGGAATTAAAAAATAAAAAAGCTGCCGGACCTGAGAATATAACAGTTGAGTTAATTAAACAAGCAAACGAAGTTATTGCCCCATTAATGTCGCATTTAATATACCAAATCTTTGAAACTGGTATCTACCCTAAACACTTTAAAATAGCTAAAATAAAACCAATTTATAAAAATGGAAATAAACTAGAAACAAAAAACTATAGACCTATCTCATTGCTGTCGTACTTGGCAAAATTATTTGAAAAATCATTAAAAAAAAAGAATCACAGATTTTTTAAACAAATATAATATTCTGTCAAAAAAACAATATGGCTTTAGAGAAAAAACATCAACGGACGATGCGATTGGACACCTTACAGGAAACATCTATCAATCATTAGACAAAGGAAAGCCATCGCTATGTATATTTATAGACTTGGCAAAGGCTTTTGATACTATCAGTCACCCTAAAATGCTAAAAAAAACTATACGATTTAGGGTTTAGAGGTAAAATGTATCCAGTTTTAAAAGATTACCAAATAATAGAACTCAAAAAGTTAGCTTAGAAAACTACGAGAGCGACTCGAGAACCATCACCTATGGTCTGCCACAGGGGACGGTCCTCGCACCAGTCTTATTCAATATATATCTCAATGATTTGTTAAACTTAAAAATTGACGGCGAGATAATCTCATTTGCCGATGACACGGTAGTCTTCTTTGAAGGAGATACATGGGATGAAATTAAAACAAAGGCATCTAAAAATATTAAAATAATAAAAAATTAGTTTGACCAGCATCTACTTACCATGAACTTAACAAAAACACAATACTTGCCTTTTTTGCTCATATAAAAACAACCTTCCACTATACACCAAGATAAAAATAGAAAATACAAACACTGAAATAGAACAGGCAAAACAAGTAAAGTATCTGGGCATTATCCTAGATTCGCATATGAAATGGAATTATCAAATAGAATACCTCTGCAAAAAAATTAGATGCCTTTATTACACTTTAAAGCAGACTAGTATAATCCTTGATGAAAAACAACAATTAACTATATACTACGGTCTTGTAGAATCAATAATTAAATACGGCATAATTGGGTGGGAGGGAGTAAATAAAACAATTTTAAGTCCGTTGCTAAAATGCCATAGGCGAGTATTAAAAATAATGTTTAAAAAACCCATGTTATTTCCGAGCAAAGAACTCTTCAAGAAATGTAAAATCCTAAACATACGCCAACTGTATTGCCAAAGTTTATTGAAACATCAGATAAAGTATACGTCCCCAAAAACTGGAAAATCACATGACTATGAAACTAGAAATAAAGTATCAATATATATTCCCAGGGCCCACAAAACAATCGGAATGAAATCTCACATATACCTAGCACCCAGATTGTATCAAATAACACCAGAACGACTCCTACATGAAAAGAATACTAAAGCCTTAAAAACTCGTATGAAGATTTGGATATTAAACTTACCTGATAACTACTTAGAACACTTTATTGATACGGGCCAATTGACAACAGCTTAAAAAGAGAGTATTAACAAAATTAATGTACATGTATACTTTCAGTTATTTGTAGATCTGTTTAAAAAAATGTATATTATTGTGCCATTGACTATGTATGTAAATGTGTATATAGGCGTGCACATACAATAAAACTAATCTAGGTAGATAGAAAAGAATATTTATATACAAATAAAGATAAAACAACACTCACATTCAAGTCTAACAACTTAAAGTGGGGATTACTCTCATATTTATTTCTACTAACACACACACTGTAATTCTAGGTTATTGTATTTGATTGTTTTTCTTTTGGTAAAATAAATATTATTATTATTATTATTATTTCGGTTTCCCGATGTCGGTCAGTCCTCCCGTGGCCTCCGACGCCTCACGGAAGTCGCGCCGGCGCATCAACTACAGCCACTCCCCACATCCCGCAGGGTTAGTGACTGTAGATACCAGAATCGTGTGTCCTAAGCAGACGGAGAGAACCTAGAATGACCGCCTTCTGCATTTGGTCTGCCAGCCACTCGGCTGATTTTTGCCAGGCCGGTATGATCTTCAGTCCCGAGAGCAGCGTAGGCTTTATCCCTCCGAGTACACCGATTATAAGGATGACCATTTTTACCGAATAGCCTAGGTACAGCACTTGGAGCTCGCACCGGAGATCGCGATATTAGGTCCGTTTCTCCTCCTCCTTCAAGTAAATCCAGCATTCCAGTAAATCCGGCATTTCTCGTTCTCGACAACGGACTCAATATCTCCGGGGACGTAAGGCAGCACTGGTATCTGGTCTACCCCGTACGAGTGCCTTAGATGGTAGTATAGCACTCGTAAAGCCGCGTTATGTCGGTGGATGTAGGCCAAAACCATGTGATGTTGTATCAAATGCCTTGCGGTAATCAATCCAGGGCATCGATAGATTCCGCTTGTATTGCACAGAATTCTGTGTAATACAGCGGTCTATCAGCAGGCTGTCCTTGCAACCTGCCATGCCCTTCTTGGCACCACGCTGTTCGTGTATCTGCTGGAAGACCGGATCAACAGACCTCAGTGTCGTAGCATACAAGATACGTGTAAATATCTTGTAGCAGCAGTTAAGGCAAGTGATCGGCCTATAACTCCTCGGGTCGGAAAGATCCCCCTTTTTGGGGGTAAGCACAGTACGTCCCTCGACAAACCAGTACGGAATCTGCTGCCCCTCGTTCAACCATGAGTTGAAAACTCGCGGCAGACGGCGGTGAGTGGAAGGAAATTTCTTCCACCACCAGTTGTTAATGCCGTCTGGGCCCGGGGCAGTGAAGTTCTTGGTACCAACAAGTGCTTGTTGGACTTCCTCCGTACTGATTGCTGGGCACACTTTTTCTGGCTCTTCAAGATGTCTGCGACACAGAGCCTCGAAGTGTGCAATTGATGGAGTGTCGCTATTGAATGGACGCGTTGTTTCGTAGATTCCCTTCCAGAAGGTTTCGACATCTTCTACAGTCGGCGGATTCTCGACAACACGCTGTGGCTCTTATTTTTATTTTTTTTTTTTCGGTTTCCCCGATGCCGGTCAGTCCCCCCGTGGCCTCCGACGCCTCACGGGAGTCGCGCCGGCGTATCAACTACAGCCACTCACCACATCCCGCAGGGTTAGTGACTGTAGATACCAGAATCGTGTGCCCTAAGCAGACGGAGAGAACCCAGAATGACCGCCTTCTGCATTTGACCTGCCAGCCACTCGGCTGGTTTTTGGCAGGCCGGTATGATCTTCAGTTCCGAGAGCAGCGTAGGCTTTATCCCTCCGAGTACACCGATAATAAGGACGACCATTTTGACCGAGTAGCCTGGGTACAGCACTTGGAGCTCGTACCGGAGATCGCGATATTTGGTCCGTTTCTCCTCCTCCTTCAAGGTGATGTTTTTCTCCGCAGGTGCCGAGAACTCGATGACATACATCACCTTGAGTTGATGGTCGAGGATGACTATGTCAGGCTTGTTGGCTTGGATTAGCCTGACAGTCGGGAACGAGTAGTTCCAGTAAATCCGGCATTTCTCGTTTTCAACAACGGACTCATTATCTCCGGGGACGTAAGGCAGCACTGGTGTCTGGTCTACCCCGTACGAGTGCCTTAGATGGTAGTATAGCACTCGTAAGGCCGCATTATGTCGGTGGATGTAGGCCGAAATCGCATATATGTGGCATGCAGAAAGTAAATGCATGAGCGATTCCGGCGCCTGATGGCAGGTCCTGCAGTTGATATCAGGAACCTCTACACACCACACGCGGCTACGGTAGACCAAGGTGTTGATAACACCATCTTGGCAGGCCATAATGAATCCCTCGGTCTCCGACTTAAGCCCTGCTGACCTTAGAAAGGCGAAGGTCAGCCTGGTCGATAAACCCAGTGTTTCGATGTTCTTATAGAAGACACCATGCTGGGGTTTATCGACGTGCTGTCAAAACAGATTTTCCTGTTCGGCAGCTCTAATTCGGGCTTTCAGACGATTTGGCTGAAGTTCGGTGACTGACTCAACATCAGCACCTCGCCGGCCTCCTCGTCTGATGTCAAATGCGAGACCGAGTTTATCTACGGCTCTTTTTGCTGCCTTGAACAATCCTGCTCCCACTCCTACAGTTTCATGATGTTTTACGAACCGCAAGAGGGGATCTGAGCTCCTGAGTATGTTACATGCCATACTCAGTACTACTCTACCATGCGTACACTCCAGGCTCAAGAGTCCTCGGCCCCCCGTTGACGTGGGAGGTACACACGAGGAACGGACGATCTTGGATGAATACTTCTGTGAATATTCATCATCTTGCGGGTATCTCTGTCTAACTGACGCAGCTCATCTACCCTCCACTTTACTACTCCGAAGGAGTAGAGCAGAATAGGAACGGCAAGCATATTAGTTGCAGACACCTTGTTCTTCCCCGAAAGTTCGGAAGACCAAATCTTTCGGAGGCGGTGTCTATACTTGCCGCGGAGAGAATCTTTTATTTGTGATACATCCTGGATGTGCCTTTGTTGCACACCCAGATATGTATAGGTCTCTCCGGCATCCAGATGTCTTAGGATGCTTCCGTCTGCGAGCTGCGCATCTTCAGGGAATTCCCCGCATCGTCCTCTCTTGAGGGTGGTCGACTGCACATTTGTCCAACCCGAACTCCATACCAATTGCCCGCGTATATTCTTCGACCACCCTAAGAGCGTTTTGTAGTTCGCGCTCTCCGGAGGCATAAAGTTTAAGGTCATCCATATAAAATAGATGGGTGACCTTATGCCTCCGGTCGCTGGGTGGCCCACATTGATATCCGCGGGTTTGGCGGAGCCCAACAGACAACGGCAGCAGTGAGATACAGAAGAGGAGAGGACTCAGGGAGTCACCCTGAAAAACTCCTCTCCTAAATGCCACCTGCCCTGTCGTGACCCGCTGTGCACCTGATGTTATGGTGAAGCGGGTCTTCCAGAGCGGTAGCAGCTGTTCTATGCATCTCACTAGTGGTGCTGGTACCGCAAGACATTCGAGCAAGTACAACAATAGCTCATGCGATGTTGTATCAAATGCCTTGCGGTAATCAATCCAGGCCATCGATAGATTCCGCTTGTATTGCACAGAATCCTGTGTAATACAGCGGTCTATCAGCAGGCTGTCCTTGCAACCTGCCATGCCCTTCTTGGCACCACGCTGTTCGTGTATCTGCTGGAAGCCCGGATCAACAGACCTCAACGTCCTAGCATACAAGATACGTGTAAATATCTTGTAGCAGGAGTTAAGGCAAGTGATCGGCCTATAATTCTTCGGGTCGGAAAAATCCCCCTTTTTGGGAATTAGCACAGTACGTCCCTCGACGAACCAGTCCGGAATCTGCTGCCCCTCGTTCAACCATGAGTTGAAAACTCGCGCTCTTATTTTTTTTTTTTTTTTCGGTTTACCGATGCCGGTCAGTCCTCCCGTGGCCTTCGACGCCTCACGGGAGTCGCGCCGGCGCATCAACTACAGCCACTCCCCACATCCCGCAGGGTTAGTGACTGTAGATACCAGAATCGTGTGCCCTAAGCAGACGGAGAGAACCCAGAATGACCGCCTTCTGCATTTGACCTGCCAGCCACTCGGCTGGTTTTTGGCAGGCCGGTATGATCTTCAGTTCCGAGAGCAGCGTAGGCTTTATCCCTCCGAGTACACCGATAATAAGGACGACCATTTTGACCGAGTAGCCTGGGTACAGCACTTGGAGCTCGTACCAGAGATCGCGATATTTGGTCCGTTTCTCCTCCTCCTTCAAGGTGATGTTTTCTCCGCAGGTGCCGAGAACTCGATGACATACATCACCTTGAGTTGATGGTCGAGGAGGACTATGTCAGGCTTGTTGGCTTGGATTAGCCTGACAGTCGGGAACGAGTAGTTCCAGTAAATCCGGCATTTCTCGTTCTCGACAACGGACTCAATATCTCCGGGGACGTAAGGCAGCACGGTGTCTGGTCTACCCCGTACGAGTGCCTTAGATGGTAGTATAGCACTCGTAAAGCCGCGTTATGTCGGTGGATCTAGGCCGAAATCGCATATATGGGGCATGCAGAAAGTAAGTGCATGAGCGATTCCGGCGCCTGATGGCAGGTCCAGCAGTTGATATCAGGAACCTCTACACGCCACACGCGGCTACGGTAGACCAAGGTGTTGATAACACCATCCTGGCAGGCCATAATGAATCCCTCGGTCTCTGACTTAAGCCCGGCTGACCTTAGAAAGGCGAATGTCAGCCTGGTCGATAAACCCAGTGTTTCTATGTTCTTATAGAAGACGCCATGCTGGGGTTTATCGACATGCTGCCGAAACAGATTTTCCGTTTCGGCAGCTCTGATTCGGGCTTTCAGGCGATTTGGCTGAAGTTCGGTGACTGACTCAACATCAGCACCTCGCCGGCCTCCCTAGCCCGATATCAAATGCGAGACCGAGTTCATCTGCGGCTCTATTTGCTGCCTTGAACAATCCTGCTCCCACTCCTACAGTTTCGTGATGTTTTACGAACCGCAAGAGAGGATCTGAGCTCCTGAGGATGTTACATGCCATACTCAGAACTACTCTGCCATGCGTACACTCCAGGCTCAAGAGTCCTCGGCCCCCCCGTTGACGTGGGAGGTACACACGAGGAACGGACGATCTAGGATGAATACTTTTGTGAATATTCATCATCTTGCGGGTATCTCTCTCTAATTGACGCAGCTCATCTACCCTCCACTTTACTACTCCGAAGGAGTAGAGCAGAATCGGAACGGCAAGTATATTAGTTGCAGACACCTTGTTCTTCCCCGAAAGTTCGGAAGACCAAATCTTTCGGAGGCGGTGTCTGTACTTGCAGCGGAGAGAATCTTTTATTTGTTATACATCCTGGATGTGCCTTTTGTTGCACACCCAGATATGTATAGGTCTCTCCGGCATCCAGATGTCTTAGGATGCTTCCGTCTGCGAGCTGCGCATCTTCAGGGAATTCTCCGCATCGTCCTCTCTTGAGGTGGACGACTGCACATTTGTCCAACCCGAACTCCATACCAATTGCCCACGTATATTCTTCGACCACCCAATCCAGGCCATCGATAGATTCCGCTTGTATTACACAGAATCCTGTGTAATACAGCGGTCTATCAGCAGGCTGTCGTTGCAACCTGCCATGCCCTTCTTGGCCCACGAATTATATGAGCCATTATGACGACGTAGTGCTAAGTCAGCTTTAGATAATGGAGGCTATATATCCACCCGTCGCCTCCCAGAAGTTTAGTCTAGTTCCAGGTCTCGTCAAATACAGTAAAACTCTGTTCATTTATTTTTCGGTTACTTTTGTGTTTTATTAAATAAATCATTTTTTAAAAACATAACAAACGAACCGATTATCATTATTGGCGCAGTCGGGTCGGATTTTTTGTCAGTTGGTCAGTTCATCGAGAACAATTTCATCGCGAAATTACCAACGTACTTTTCAAAGTTTTAGACGAAAAACGAACATTTTACGTGACCTGCCGTTTTGTTTAGTGTTCTGTGCATTGTGCAACTTTTTGGGACTCCTCTATCGCAGAAGAATTTCAAGAAGACACTGGGCTGAACATAGTAGGCTCATCCACGGGTGAATTGAGTAACCTGTCAGAAGAGGAAGGAACTAGGACTCCGGTAACCATCACCGTAAGGATCGCCGATCATCAAGATCACCAGTCTATCGTAGACAAGAGAATTGTTGGATTTTTTCAAGGTAGGACCTTTCAAATCTATCGCAGAAAGTCAGGTCAACAGTCAGATTTTAAGCCGACAATTTTGCGTTCAGACTCTACCGAAGAGACCCTGAACATAATTAAGAATTTAAATTGAAGAATAATAATTAAAATATTTCTCTAAAAATTCCCATCACATTATCCTATAATTTTTATAATTTTAATTTTAATTCTAAGAATTATTTTATTTAACTGCACTATTGTATCGTACAATTAGTTGCTTGTTAAAAACAAAGACCTATTCAAATACCTATATTTGTATGAACCCTATTGTTATTTTATTTTAACTTGATAATATAATCAATCCATTGAAGTCTGACCTAAATATTGCATTTTGTATACCTGCATACAAAATAATTATATTGCAAATTTCTTATCACATGTATATATTTCTTGGATACTAAGAACCATTTGTTCGCCGTATTATAATATACACATATTATTTAAAAGAATAGTATTGTAACTATTTTTAATTTTTAATAAATTACACACTGTATGTTCGATAGAGCATCGCCTGCTTATTTATAAGTAGTCTCCGATCCCTCGTTGTTTATACAGAGTTGGTGTAAAGTAAAGTAATTTTCCAAGTCACAAAACTATTCTACTTTTATAAAATATAACTTTATTATATATCATTCTTGCGTTAGTAAAACACAAATACAAAAGACAATATTAAAGAAATCGCTTCACCATAGATTCTTTATCAGAATTATTAGAAACATCTTTAAAAAATATCAAAAATGCCTGCAAATCAATCCACTTCCAGTGAAGGCATTTCTCATCCAAATTTTGCCATATTACAAGCTTATGCAAACACAATTAGCAATTATAATGGAAACGAAAATACACTTGAAATTTTTATCACATCTTGTGACCAATTTATAGAACTTTATCGCTCAAATGACAATGTTTTAAATCAATACCTATTAAGAGTTATTTTAGGAAAACTCACAGAAAGAGCTCAAATATTAATAAGCTCAAGATTAGAATTAAGATCCTGGGAACAGATAAAAAATGCTTTAAGATCAAGTTTTGGTGACCATAGAAGCTTAGATTGTCTAGAACAAAATTTATTGACATTGACACCTTTTAAAAATGAACTACCTGTCGAATTTGCGCAAAGAATACAATTAGCTCGCAGTAAAGTCGCTTTTAAAGTTAACAGTTTATCAGAAGCTGAAATGCCCATGGTAACAAAATTAATTTATCTTAAACAATATGATTCATTATCTTTAAAAACTTATTTACGTAACTTACCTGAAAGACTTCAAGATAAAATAGGTTTACAAAAACCAGACTGTCTTGAAACAGCCATGTCATATACAATTGACGATGAAAATTTTAGACGTACCAAAAATTTAACTACTACTTTGCAAAATAAACCTACATTAAATTCAAAAGCACCTTACCCGTATTTACAAATGCCTCAGTTTAAACAAACTTTGCCATTCATACCTAAAGCTAATTATAATAATAATTATAAAAATAATTATGGTAGTAATTATAATAATAATTATAACCAAAATCGAAATAATTTTCCTCCGCAATTTCAAAGACAAATGTCGACTAGACCAGTATTTCCTAGTCAACCAATAGCCATACAACCAAGACAAATTAATCGCAAATTTCCTACAAATCAACAAGTTTTCGGAAAACAACAAAATGTTTTTAGACCTAATCAAAATTTAAATCAAAATCAATATGTCCCAGAACCTATGTCAACTCAATCAAGAATACCCACACAAGTTAGTAGGACAAGTCAATTTAATAGACTAAACAATTTTTACCAGCCAAGTGGATCGTCAAATTTTATGCCTAAAGAAATGCATAATTTTACAACTAATAATGACGATGATGTTGATTATTTAAATTACGACAATCAAGGTCAATATCAATATCAATATTCAGATATTGAGGACGTAAACCATTTAGCCTGTCCAGACCCACCATTTGATTATACCGCTAATCATGAACAATTTGACCATGCTATTAATTATGAGCAATTTGACTACACTATTAATGGAGATGAATTTGATTATACTGCTAATCAAAATGACCAAATAAATCATACACAACAAAATCAAAATTTTCACGAGAGCCCGCTTTCGAACAATCAAACTTAGTAGAAATGAATTCAGCTATTGTAAACTCTTTACCATACGTTCAAATATTTAATCCACCAATAAAATTATTAATTGATACAGGAGCTTTCACATCAATACTAAAACCATCTATTGCCGAAATTTATTATCCAGAACTTATTTATCATAACCCCTCTAGTTTAAAAACATCACTAGGTGAAAAAGAAATCAGATATCGAGCAACTATACCTGCTTTTCCTGATTTTTATAGCGATCATCAAATCGAATTTTTACTTTTTGACTTTCATGAATATTTTGATGGAATTTTAGGATTAAATGATTTAATAAAAATGAACCTATCAATTGATATTCCTAATCAAAGATTAATTAATGACGAAATTGAAATACCATTTTATTACAGGCAACCGCACGAAACTTCTTTTACATTTGAAGTACCACCTTATGAAACACTAATAAAAAATTATCCAGTTAATATCGATTATGGAGAAATTATAATACCTGAATGTACTATTAACAATGATGAAAATTTATTGTATATCCCCGAAACAGTAACAAACGCGAAAAATGGACGCGCATGTCTTGAAATTTATAATTACAATAATAAAACAGTTTCAATGACTCTACATGAACCTTTAATATGTTACCCTGTTAACAAACATTTTGAAATTTATAATTTTGACATTAATAATTTTGAAATTCCGAATAAAGAACAAAATTCTTTAAAAACAAATATTGGCAACTTAATAAGAACCGATCACATGAACTCCGAAGAACGTTACGAGATTTTAAAAATATGTAATAAATTTAAAGATATATTTTATATCGAAGATACAAAATTAACATTCACAAACCAAATTAAACACGAGATTAAAACAGTAGACGAAATTCCAGTACATACAAAATCATATAGATTCCCACACGTACACAAACCTGAAGTACAAAGACAAATTACTAAAATGTTGAACGACGGAATTATTAGACCATCATCATCCCTTTGGTCCAGTCCTATTTGGATTGTTCCCAAAAAATTAGACGCCAGTGGAAAACAAAAATGGAGAATAGTCGTTGACTATCGTAAAGTTAACGAAAAAAACCGTTAATGATAAATATCCAATACCTAATATTGACGACATTTTAGATAAACTCGGTAAATGCAATTACTTTTCTACCCTCGATCTCGCGTCTGGGTTTCATCAGATTGAAATGTATAAAGACTCCATTCCAAAAACAGCTTTTAACGTAGAAAACGGACACTACGAATATGTTCGCATGCCGTTTGGTTTAAAAAATGCTCCAGCTACTTTTCAACGAGTTATGGACCATGTTCTTAGAGATTTACAAGGTAAAATCTGTCTAGTATACATGGATGACATTATTATTTTCTCAACTTCGCTTCAAGAACATATTTCTAATTTAAATAAAGTATTTTCCAAATTACGTGAATCACAATTAAAGATACAGTTAGACAAATCTGAATTTTTAAAAAGAAACGTCGAATTTTTAGGACATGTAATTACGCCAGAAGGTATTAAACCGAATCCTAACAAAATTATAGCAATTCAAAAATTTCCAATACCAAGGACAGCTAAAGAAATAAAATCTTTTCTAGGCCTTGTTGGTTACTACCGCCGCTTTATAAAAAATTTTGCACACATTACTAAACCCTTAACACAATGTCTTAAGAAAAATGAAAAAATAGTTCATACACCTGAATTTAGATCAGCTTTCGAAAAATGCAAATCTATCCTAACTAACGATCCAATATTACAGTATCCCGATTTTTCTAAGCCATTCATTTTAACTACAGATGCGTCAACAGTAGCGATTAGTGGAATACTCAGTCAGGGAGTAATAGGAAAAGATTTACCTATAGCTTACGGAAGTCGAACTTTAAACCCCGCAGAACAGAACTATTCTGTGATTGAATTAGAGCTATTAAGTATAGTCAATTTTGTCAAATTCTATCGCCCGTATCTTTTTGGACGTAAATTCACTATTGTTACCGATCATAAGCCCCTCCAATGGCTCTTTAACCTAAAAGAACCAAATTCGCGATTAGTTCGATGGAGATTAAAACTCGAAGAGTACGATTACAATATAGTATACAAAAAAGGTAAACAAAACACCAATGCCGACGCTCTATCTCGCATTGAAATTCAAGCATTAGAAAATGATTCAATCAAAGGAAATTTTGACAACTTAGATCAAAATAAATTAGACAATGATTTTTCACCAGATCTATATACAGACATTCCAGATTTTAATCCAGCAAATATTCAACCTCTAATAAATTCAAACCCACAATCATCACCTCGTATTAATATCATCCAAGATATTCAATTGAGACCTGCATCACCTAACAGAGACAATGACGATATAACTGTACATTCATCACATGAAAATCCTGTACTAGAAATAAAAATTTCAGAAAAACCATTAAATTATTATAAACACCAAATTATCTTCTTTGTAACAGATAATATTACACGCCCTTGTATAAATTCTGTAAAACTACATAATAACGAGAAAACTCGAATTTACATTTCTTTACCTAATCGAAATTTACAACAAAACTTAACTAAAACAATAAAAGAATATTTAGCACCTAAAACGTTATACGCTTTACATTTCAGAAATAAGTACAAAGAAATAATAATTAATACCATTCAAAAAGTATTTTAAAAACTCAAGTTTAAAATTAATCGAGTGCCCTAATATCTTACAAGATATAGAAACCAAGGAAGAACAAATGACTAGAATAAAATACCACCATGAAGGTAAAAAAATCATAAAGGTATAAACGAGACAACAAAATCAATTTTAAAAACGCATTATTGGCCAGAGATTAACAACGACATAACGAATTATATTAATACTTGTGAAATTTGTCAACAAACAAAATATGAACGACATCCACATGTATTAAAGTTTAAACCAACCCCTTGTGGAACTTATCCATTCGAACATATCTATATTGATACTTTCAAAGCAAAAAAATCAACCTTTCTTAACCATTTTAGACAGCTTTTCTCGCTTTGCTCAAGCATATTCAACCACACTTAATGCAATCGATATATTAGATAATTTATTAAATTTTATATCTCACTTTGGCTTACCAAAAATTATCACATGCGATAATGGACCTGAATTTAAAAATCAATTAATCGAGCAATTTTGTCAAAAACATAAAATAACTATACATTTCACAACAGCATATAATCCTAATAGTAATAGTCCAGTAGAACGATTTCACTCTACAATACTAGAGCAATTAAGAGCATTATATCTAGAACAACCAAATAAGGACATAAAAACACAAATAAAATATGCCCTCATCGGATACAATAATACTATTCATTCAGTAACGAAATTCACACCTTTTCAAGTCATGAAAGGAAATCAAAATTTAACAAATTAGTATATTATGCAGAGGATTACTATAACTCTACCACTGCAACAAATCTATTTTATCATACAAAAAACGAGATTTATAATATAGAAGAGAAATTAAGTAATATTCAACCACATTATAGACAAAAACGAGGACTAATTAATATTATAGGTAATACTCAGAAATGGTTATTTGGCACACTAGATTCCACAGATGGAGATAAAATATATAAAACATTAAGAATATTAGAAACTAATCAAAATAACTTACATAAAGATTTGACAAAAAATATAGACTTAACTAAAAGAATATTTTCAGAATACAATGAAACTTTGTATAGTTTAACAAACAACCAATACTTGATTGAAAGTAAAATAGACGAACTAACAAATAAAGTAAATAAATTGGCCAATGTAGAAAATATATATGAGCTATTTGGTTCTATCAATTTGATGGCTTTAACCTGCCACACCGTAAATTCAGTCCTAGATGACTTAGAAAATGCGATTATGTTTGCACAACTAAATGTTCTTCACCCCTCAATTATATCAGTAAATAATTTAAAAATTTTAATTAAAGATATTCAAGACTCCTTACCAAGTTTTAATAATATACAATCATATTATAAAATTGCCAGTTCGCAAGTTTATTATAGGGATAATCAAATTGTAATATTAATACACTTTCCTGTAATAGAAACTGACGATTATGATTATTTTAAACTTTTCCCTATTCCTAGAAATAACCAAATTATAATACCCAAAAAGTCCTTCCTACTAATTAACCCGTCACGAGAATATTTTATGAACAACGATTGTCCAGAAATTGAAAATATCCATATATGTCATCCTCCATATATAATGGAAGAAGAAAACTGTATAACAAAATTATTAAGAAA
Source organism: Rhamnusium bicolor (assembly GCA_029963845.1). Lineage (NCBI taxonomy): Eukaryota > Metazoa > Arthropoda > Insecta > Coleoptera > Cerambycidae > Rhamnusium > Rhamnusium bicolor. The sequence continues at coordinate 27,584 of JANEYF010003301.1, read as the reverse complement.
CCAAGAACATAATTGTAAAACATCCCAAGTGTTACTACAAAGTCCAATAGTACAAGTAGTAAACCCAGGACACATAATTGCTGTACCCGTTAAGGAAACAACCATTCAAAAACTTTGTAAACAAAACGGATTTTTAAAAAACTAGCCAACCATCGCTAATTACAATTCCTGAAAACTGTTCAGTCATTTTATATAATCAAGAATACAGGAATACCAAAACTTGGATATTCCATGAACAATTTAGTTTACCCAAATTAAATATTAAAAACGAAACAAACCTACAGACAGAACGACTACATTTACAAGAGATAAATTTAGATGAAATCTCACAATTACAAACTACATATCAGAAAATGAAAATTAAACCACTGGAACAATTTAAAGAAGAGCAATCTGCCTTACCATTAATTTTAATTGTCATAACATTATTAATTGTTCTCCTAATTCTAGGATATCTTGTCATTAAAAATAGGCAGGAAATATTTAAACATTGTTCCAAACCAACCGGAAGTGTTGCCGAAGAAATAAGAAAATCAACTTTAGAAAAAAGAAGGCATCAATCCCTCAACAGTGGTTCCACCCCTATTTTCGATTTAAGGAGAGAGGAATTATATGAGCCATTATGACGACGTAGTGCTAAGTCAGCTTTAGATAATGGAGGCTATATATCCACCCGTCGCCTCCCAGAAGTTTAGTCTAGTTCCAGGTCTCTTCAAATACAGTAAAACTCTGTTCATTTATTTTTTCGGTTACTTTTGTGTTTTATTAAATAAATCATTTTTTAAAAACATAACAAACGAACCGATTATCATTATTCACGCTGTTCATGTATCTGCTGGTAGACCGGATCAACAGACCTCAGTGTCCTAACATACAAGATACGTGTAAATATCTTGTAGCAGGAGTTGAGGCAAGTGATCGGCCTATAATTCCTCGGGTCGGAAAGATCCCCCTTTTTGGGGATAAGCACAGTACGTCCCTCGACGAACCAGTCCGGAATCTGCTGCCCCTCGTTCAACCATGAGTTGAAAACTCGCGCCAGACGGCGGTGAGTGGAAGGAAATTTCTTCCACCACCAGTTGTTAACGCCGTCTGGGCCCGGGGCAGCGAAGTTCTTGGTACCAACAAGTGCTTGTTGGACTTCCTCCGTACTGATTGCCGGGCACACTTCTTCTGGCTCTTCAAGATGTCTGTGGCACAGAGCCTCGAAGTATGCAATTGCTGGAGTGTCGCTGTTGAATGGACGCGTCGTTCCGTAGATTCCTTCCAGAAGGTTTCGACATCTTCTAAGTCGGCGGATTATCTACAACACGCTGTGGCTCTTGAAAGAGCCGGGAAGGATTCGTACGGAACAAATTGTTTTGTTCCATACTCCTCACCCGCCTCTTCACTGTTTTCTTTATCGCCATGAGCGCTCGGATCCTATCTAGACAGTGCTGCTTGATGGTAAGCATCACTATCAGATTTAGAGTATGGTGTTGACGTCTTAATCCGGCTGCTATGCGCCAGATTCTGGGAGTAAAAACTCTACCAGTCGTCTTATATTCCACCACACTCTGGATTCGAGAAGCGTGTTGCCTGGCCGACTGTATCTTGCCCTCGATTTTCTGTACACGCCGCTTGGCTTTCTCGACCCCGTGATTGGTTGACCTCTCACGGGGGACGAGTTGCTTCGCGGCGTTGTACACGGCACTGTTGATTTGCCAGATGTCGGCGGCATCTTCCGAAATTTCCTCATCGATGACCTCGTCCATTCTAGCTAGGTCTTGTGGCTTTAGGTTGGCCCTGGTGTTAAGGCTAACCCTCGTCCCTTAAGTCTACATCGGTGAACTCTAAAAGGATGTTCCCCATCAGCTGATACTTGCCGCGGTGGGACTGCGGCTGGCAGTTCATCCGGCTGACGGGGTGCCCTTACATAACCTGTCCTGAGCAGAAAGGATACTTGATCTCTCAGATGTTGTTGAGAGAAGGCGCGATGCTCTGGATGCATTTCGCACCAAAGTGCATGCAATCGCGCCATGTATCCCCTTCGCTCAGGTTCGCTACTCTCGCGGCAGGTCAGCAAGTCATCCCGAAGTTCCCTCGTCCACTTAAAGCGTCCGGGTGTATTGCTAATGTCGTCATTGGTGAGACTATCCGGTGAGGCCCCTCCCACCTGTCCCTGACCCCCATCCGCTTGGGGTCGATCGTGAGGGGCTCTTCTTCTACCCCTTATTTTTTTCGGAATATCCGATGCCGGTCAGTCCTCTCGTGGCCTCCGACGCCTCACGGGAGTCGCGCCGGCGCATCAACTACAGCCACTCACCACATCCCGCAGGGTTAGTGACTGTAGATACCAGAATCGTGTGCCCTAAGCAGACGGAGAGAACCAAGAATGACCGCCTTCTGCATTTGGCCTGCCAGCCACTCGGCTGGTTTTTGGCAGGCCGGTATGATCTTCAGTTCCGAGAGCAGCGTAGGCTTTATCCCTCCGAGTACACCGATTATAAGGACGACCATTTTGACCGAGTAGCCTGGGTACAGCAGTTGGAGCTCGTACCGGAGATCACGATATTTGGTCCGTTTCTCCTCCTTCAAGGTGATGTTTTTCTCCGCAGGTGCCGAGAACTCGATGACATACATCAACTTGAGTTGATGGTCGAGGAGGACTATGTCAGGCTTGTTGGCTTGGATTAGCCTGACAGTCGGGAACGAGTAGTTCCAGTCAATCCGGCATTTCTCGTTCTCGACAATGGACTCCAATATCTCCGGGGACGTAAGGCAGCACTGGTGTCTGGTCTACCCCGTACGAGTGCCTTAGATGGTAGTATAGCACTCGTAACGCTGCGTTATGCCGGTGGATGTAGGCCGAAATCGCATATATAGGGGCATGCAGATAGTAAATGCATGAGCGATTCCGGCGCCTGATGGCAGGTCCTGCAGTTGACATCAGGAACCTCTATACGCCACACCCGGCTGCGGTAGACCAAGGTGTTGATAACACCATCTTGACAGGCCATAATGAATCCCTCGGTCTCCGACTTAAGCCCTGCTGACCTTAGAAAGGCGAAGGTCAGCCTGGTCGATAAACACAGTGTTTCTATGTTCTTATAGAAGACACCATGCTGGGGTTTATCAACGTGCTGCCGAAACAAATTTTCCTGTTCGGCAGCTCTGATTCGGGCCTTCAGACGATTTGGCTGAAGTTCGGTGACTGACTCAACATCAGCACCTCGCCGGCCTCCTCGCCTGATGTCAAATGCGAGACCGAGTTCATCTGCGGCTCTTTTTGCTGCCTTGAACAATACTGCTCCCACTCCTACAGTTTCGTGATGTTTTACGAACCGCAAGAGGGGATTTGAGCTCCTAAGTATGTTACATGCCATACTCAGAACTATTTGCCATGCGTACACTCCAGGCTCAAGTCCTCGGCCCCCCCGTTGACGTGGGAGGTATACACGAGGAACGGACAGTCTAGGATGAATACTTCTGTGAATATTCATCATCTTGCGGGTATCCCTATCTAATTGGCGCAGCTCCTCTACTGTCCACTTTACTACTCCGAAGGAATAGAGCAGAACCGGAACGGCAAGCATATTAGTTGCAGACACCTTGTTCTTCCCCGAAAGTTCGGAAGACCAAATCTTTCGGAGACGGTGTCTGTACTTGCCGCGGAGAGAATCTTTTTATTTGTGATACATCCTGGATGTGCCTTTGTTGCACACCCAGATATGTATAGGTCTCTCCGGCATCCAGATGTCTTAGGATGCTTCCGTCTGCGAGCTGCGCATCTTCAGGGAATTCCCCGCATCGTCCTCTCTTGAGGTGGACGACTGCACATTTATCCAACCCGAACTCCATACCAATTGCCCGCGTATATTTTTCGACCACCCTTAGAGCGTTTTGTAGTTCGCGCTCTCCGGAGGCATAAAGTTTAAGGTCATCAATATAAAATAGATGGGTGACCTTATGCCTCCGGTCGCTGGGTGGCCCACATTGATATCCGCGGGTTTGGCAGAGCCCAACACACAACGGCAGCAGTGAGATGCAGAAGAGGAGAGGACTCAGGGAATCACCCTGGAAAACTCCTCTCCTAAATGCCACCTGCTCTGTCGTGACCCGCTGTGCACCTGATGTTATGGTGAAGCGGGTTTTCCAGAGCGGCAGCAGCTGTTCTATGCATCTCACTAGTGGTGCTGGTACTGCAAGACATTCGAGCAAGTACAACAATAGCTCATGTGATGTTGTATCAAATGCCTTGCGGTAATCAATCCAGGCCATCGATAGATTCCGCTTGTATTGCACAGAGTCCTGTGTAATACAGCGGTCTATCAGCAGGCTGTCCTTGCAACCTGCCATGCCCTTCTTGGCACCACGCTGTTCGTGTATCTGCTGGAAGACCGGATCAACAGACCTCAGTGTCCTAGCATACAAGATACGTGTAAATATCTTGTAGCAGGAGTTAAGGCAAGTGATCGGCCTATAATTCCTCGGGTCGGAAAGATCCCCCTTTTTGGGGATAAGCACAGTACGTCCCTCGACGAACCAGTCCGGAATCTGCTGCCCCTCGTTCAACCATGAGTTGAAAACTCGCGCCAGACGGCGGTGAGTGGAAGGAAATTTCTTCCACCACCAGTTGTTAATGCCGTCTGGGCCCGGGGCAGCGAAGTTCTTGGTACCAACAAGTGCTTGTTGGACTTCCTCCGTACTGATTGCCGGGCACACTTCTTCTGGCTCTTCAAGATGTCTGTGACACAGAGCCTCGAAGTGTGCAATTGATGGAGTGTCGCTATTGAATGGACGCGTCGTTTCGTAGATTCCCTTCCAGAAGGTTTCGACATCTTCTACAGCCGGGGGATTCTCGACAACACGCTGGGGCTCTTGAAAGAGGCGGGAAGGATTCGTACGGAACAAATTATTTTGTTCCATACTCCTCACCCGCCTCTTCAATGTTTTCTTTATCGCCATGAGCGCTCGGATCCTATCTAGACAGTGCTGCTTGATGGTAAGCATCACTGTCAGATTTATAGTATGATGTTGACGTCTTAATCCGGCAGCTATGCGCCGGATCCTGGGAGTAAAAACTCTACCAGTCGTCTTATATTCCACCACACTCTGGATCCGAGAAGCGTGTTGTCTGGCCAACTGTATCTTGCCTTCGATTTTTGTACACGCCGCTTGGCTTTCTCGACCCCGTGATTGGTTGACCTCTCACAGGGGACGAGTTGCTTCGCGGCGTTGTACACGGCACAGTTGATTTGCCAGATGTCTACATCTTCCGGAATTTCCTCATCGATGACCGCGTCCATTCTAGCCAGGTCTTGTGGCTTTAGGTTAGCCCTGGTGTTAAGGCTAACCCTCGTCCTTAAGTCTACAGCGGTGAACTCTAAAGGATGTTCCCCATCAGCTGGTAATTGCCGCGGTGGGACTGCGGCTGGCAGTTCTTCCGGCTGACGGGGTGCCCTTACGTAACCTGTCCTGAGCAGAAAGGATACTTGATCTCTCAGATGTTGTTGAGAGAAGGCGCGATGCTCTGGATGCATTTCGCACCAAAGTGCATGCATTCGCGCCATGTATCCCCTTCGCTCAGGTTCGCTACTCTCGCGGCAGGTCAGCAAGTCATCCCGAAGTTCCCTCGTCCACTTAAAGCGTCCATGTTCATTGCCTTGGTTGTCAACGTTGAGACCATCCGGTAAGGCCCCTCCCACCTGTTTCTGACCCCCATCCGCTTGGGGTCGATTGTGAGGGGCCCTTCTTAGATTATAAGGAACCTAAGCAGAAAGGTACCAGGGTGGTTAACCTTGGTACCCCCGGCCGACATTAGTCAGGCAGAGTTACCTCTGTCTGTCCAGGGTGCACCGATAAACCCAAGAAAAATACTTTAATCTATTTTGAATTTGTCTATCAATCAGATAGGTCACCTGTTTTGAGTCTATTTTCAAATACTTGTTTGTTTTCACAGAAGCTGTGGAAACGGTTGATGAAAAACAAACAATAAAAGATGTAGAAGCAGCTATAGCTATTTGGCTTAGTAAAGCAATCGAAAGAAAGAAAAGAGGTATCAGGTAGGTATTTAAATTTTAATTTATGTTTAGTTTTCATTTTTATTATTATACCTATTTGATATAATCAAATAGGTATAATATTATTGCTGGAAAAAATTTTTGCACAGACATCTGTTGCATAACTTCAATTCAAATATTGAAGAAAGCTTGTATGTGTGTATGTCTGTCGACCATTTCTTGTAAACACTTCAACTTAGACTCAAAATTTTGATTTCAAATTTATTGGATATGTAAAATACCACAGTGAATACTCCCCTATTAAAATGGGCCATCTGTGTCATATAGAGTGAGCTTAAGCCATGCAAAATTTTGTGTATTTTGGTAAACGATATTATATAACAATTTAAGAGAAAAATATTGCGGAGATTTTTTTGCTAAGCACATGAAAATAATGAGATATACAAGACTTCGAATGTGTACAGACTAAATTCAATGGGACTTGGGGTTAATTTTCTAAAAATTAACCAACTTACGTACATACATAATACAACTAAATACAACTAAATAAAACTGAAGCATGAACATTTTTTTCGTCAGTGGATTCTACTAAAAGAGTGCTTTAAGAATGTTTTTTTTGTGTTATGATCTGCCACTTAGTAATTCAGATAACAGGAGTCAACCAAAAGTACCTCGGAAGTGGAAAAAGATAGATGGTCTCGGTTTGTACCATTGCTTTGAATTTGGTCCATCCTGTACAATATACATTGTATCTTTAAGGTTCGAATGAACCCAAGCCAATTTTTTCTCAAATGGGAACCCAAATATTTCTCACACCATTGAAATGAGTCTATTTAAAAATTTTCAGAAAAAAAATTGACAATGCTAAATGATTTTAACAATTTTCAATCATGTAAGACATTTGGTACCATTGTATAGTTTTGGGGGATTGCAGCGTCGAGTTTAGAATTAAAATATTGATAATTCCGTATGCTTTTATATTTTTTTTAACTGAAAAAATTTAATTTAAAAATTACTGCCAAATCTCTGGATTTGAATCCATCTGATTTTTTTATGTGAGCTCATCTATGCATAAAGATGATGCGCAGTCATCAAGGAGTAACTCTAACTGCGCAGTAAATGGCAATCGATTAATTGACAAGTGTAAAATAATGAGTGAGTTCTCCGGTACTTACACAATTTTTTTCTCAACTGAATCAATTTTTAAACATATAGTTACTGCAGCTTGATAATAGGGCTTCATTTTATACTTCTGTTCGTTGCAGGTTGTTGCATGGTTGTGATATGCTGAGTAAGCAAAAAATAAGAGCAGAAGTGAAACAACCACCACAGCCTGATTCGGACAATATTATTTAAAAAAATTAAAAAACAACTTTCTGCTGACTGAATAGAGCTCATCTTATAAATTTAAATTAGTCAATCATTAATTTGGAATGTTCTATACAATTAAATGACGTTTTTAACAACTAATACCTGGAGGATGATGACAAGGCAGACCACATCTTATGCACCTGTCCCGCTCTGGAGAGGATCAGATTCTCAATATTTGGCAAAGAGCAACTGCTGCCAGAGGATCTGGACACATTCTCACCCAATAAAGTTATCAGTTTCATTAAGAGACTGAACTTATTGGGTGAAATATAATTAGGCGTGAGCCACAATAGGCCTGCTGATGGCAGCAGTGGAAGGTTTACTGAGAACCACTCACAACAAACCTAACCTAACCTAACAACTAATATGTCAATTTTGATGTTAAATTAGTAGTTTGCTGAATAAAGCTTTATTATTATCAATATTTCTATAATTATAATAGTAGTACTTACTATTGAAAAACCGGTAGCTATAAATTTTTTTTTGCAGGTTTGGAGGAGAGATGAGAATATAAATTTTGTTTTGTCATGAAATACTTAAATACTACTTACATTAAAAAAATAAATATTGTTGAAAATACATTCTATTTTTATTTTCTTTTTTACTAAATTCTATTTTCCATTTTTGTAATTATTTTATTAGGAAAAATGTAAATAATGTTGGAGAACATAGTTAAAGGAAAAAACGAAAACTAAAAGAACTTTTGCAGCTTTTTCAGTATATGTATGTAGATAAAGATGACGTAAAGAAAGAAAGACCTTGCCTCTCCAAGTTTCTTTTATTATACAAAAACTTTCTCCAGGCTAAATATTTATTTGTGGGAATGGAAAGCAAATGCTTCCTTTTTTTAAAATTAAATACAATACACTGGATGTCCAATGGATTACTTTTGGTATCCAGATGGATATCTGTCGTGCGTCCATCAGGTCCATGACGTACATCCAGTGGATTTCCATTGGACGTCCTTGTGCTGTATGGGACGCACTGACAACAATTTAAAAAATCCCATTTTATCACACTTTTTTTTTACTGAAAAAAATTAATACTTCACACTAAAACCAATAAAAAAAATTCTGCTCTTATTAATGGTTTGTAACATCTTTGATGCTACTTTTTAAATTTTATCAGTAATTTACTTATATGACGAAAAATAAATTTAAATTTGATTTGGAAACTAAGATTTATACCTAGTTAGATAACCAGTTTATCACTTATATGTATATCTGGTCTCTGCAAATTTAATGCAATAGGCAAACAGACAAACATTTTTAATATTTTTTATTTTTCTAGTTGGGTGAATCACTTTATTCATTATATTTTTTTACTTGTGATCCTTTGCTACTATACTAAGACAGTTATTCAAACTTGGATTGTTTATAACTGTTTAACTTACCTATTATTATTTTATATTACTTTTGATATTTTCACTGGGGCTAGATGAATTTTGCGTGATCCTAAATTAAAATATTTTTTTTATTTGTCAGTATATATATTAAGTACCTTTACCTCAAATTTTTTTTTGTAACTGACAAAATAATTCAATGAAAGATACTTGTCAACCATACACACACATTTATTGGATTTGGTACCTAATTAAAGTTGTTAATTAACGTGGTGTTTAATTTTCTCCTATTTTTAACATTTCAGCAGACAGTTGGTGAGCTTTAATTAACTGATAATTGTACGTAAGTATTGTTTTCCATAGCTTTTGTAGTACTTAAAATATCTTTTGTTGCCCTGAGCAAGTTTTATTTTAGATTTATTTCGGCCATTATCAATTTCAAAATTAAAACTTTTTCCAAATTATAAATAAATTATTATGTAGTTATAAAAAAAAAATAGTTAATCAAATTCTTTTTGACCCTCAACCCTGCTCTCCCATAACCAAGGGTTCACGTCCTCACTTGTGTGGTACCTTTCTGGTTATAAATTTTTTATTTTAAGCAAATAGGTGCCAGAGGCTGTACAAAAAAAATAGTGTGGTCAACTTGTGGCAGAAGTGTATTTTTTCACTCATGCAACGTCTTGTCCACTAAACGTCCACACTAATGAAAAAAAGTAACACTTTTAAAGACTAGTTGGACAAATTGCTATTAAAACTTAATTTTGTGACAAATGTTTTTGTATTTGCAAATATTAATATTTATTTTGAGGACTATTCTATTTATTTGTATGATGACTAGTTTGTTTTTATACCGTTAAAAATAGCAAAAGACCAAAAATTAGTTTATTACTTTTAGCTTGCATAAAAGCATAAACCAGTTTATCATAAAGCAACAAACTTATTTATTAATATAAATAATACTTTGTTAAATGTTAAAATTTATCACTCTAAAATCTGGACCACAAAATTTTTTTATCGTTGTGAGCAGTATTTATTTAGGATTTTGTTAGTTTAGAAACTGTAGATATGTTAAAATGGATTATTTATATGCATTTGCTACATCAAAATTGGCAGTATCGTAAATAGGCATTCGTGTCAATATAAAAATATCGGGGTAAAGAATTTGGAGCAATAAATATTTACATAAGGATGGACTGCTACCTGCATATTGTAGTATAACATACACGGCCTTTTCAAATTTTAAATTTAGCGGAACCCAAGCTGTGTGAGTAGAGACCTCTACATGTAAACAAATGAACGATAGCACTGGCTACTAACGTTTTAAGTAGGGGATGTTTTTTATTCAATAAAAGACATATCGTAAATACACTTAACTTTATTATATTCATACTTGCGGTTCCATTACACAATAAAGATATGACAGTTAAAAGAAATAAAAATATCAATGAAATTGAGAGTGCCAGGCTCACCTAGAGCTCCTGTGGGGAAAGAGCATGGCAGAGAAACCCACGATCTTTGCTCTCGACTACCCAAAACATTGTATGCAACCAACTTAACGCAGAAATGATAAAAATTTAACATTTTGATTGTAACAAAAACTTAAATTAAATATATATGTTCCTACTACGTGTCACCTCATACAAACAACATACATCGTTTTTTCAAACAAAACTGAAGAGTTTTGGTGTTAGTTTGTCAAAAGGTACTGGGGTCCTATACCTACAGGAGGCATCCCAGCTATGAGTTGAAGGTCGGAAAGATCTGTATGTGTGTTTCTTTTTTTTATACATATAAATTTATTGCTTATTTTGTTTATTTATGTTTTTTTTTAAATAGATTCAATCCTTCACGGGAGAAAATATTAGTTTAATCAACAAGGCTCTATCACTCGACGGACATTAAGTAGGCGCAACTAATATTTAATAATATTTACTTCAATACCGAAACTACTTTTATGAAGTTATGTAGAACAAAGGCAGACACCAAAATATTAAAGGTAGTCACGACAATCTAACAAATTTACATTCAATGAATGATAAAATTACTGTTGAACAAGTGAAACATTGAATAAACATTGTAAGAACTTTTAATCAAGAAAATTTGTGAACATGAGGCTATGGCGTATCGTTCAGACAAAGGATTATTTATATATTCAACTTTAAATAACATAATCATGATTACCTGTTAAATAACATTATAAAACTAAACACTTAACTATTGCTTCCCAACTTTTTTTTCTGTTCTTCGATTCCCCTTTTCCATCTACCGAAAACAGTCATTACCATCTAATATAGCCTACAGACAACTACCTTCTACTGTCATATTACAGAAATTATTATTATTAGTTACGTCCTCGACTAACAGATGGCACGCACGCTATTAACTTTCACAACTTTACAATGACAACCTCACCCAACAGATGGCGCTAGTTGTATTTTCCCACAATATTTATTTCATGTCACCAAGAAATGTTCATGTCTTTTAGAAACGTCTTGTAAAAATAATTAGCCTTCATATATACATTGCTTTTTTTTAGGAAACTTAGATTAAATAGAATAATTGTTGAAGATTAAGGAATGCCTATTTCTGTTAATTTCTGTTTCAGTGAAATAGTAACTTTTAAAGATTAATTCTGTTGTGACCAGAAATGAGATAAATAAATCATGGTTCATATTTGTTTATTATAATTATGCAGATATTGTATATAATTTAAATGTAGCATCACTTAATTGTTAAGTATCTAGTTTTATTTGTTAAAAAAGTCATATCATTCAGGGGGTGTGTGCTGTATTATGTTATAATTAATAAGTAGTTTAAAATATATACTCTGAGACATGTACCTATAAACTGTGTAATCATAACTGAACTGTTATTTAAACAAAGATAATGTCAGTAAACATAATGGAGATTTTTTTCATACACCAATAATAAAAATCTATATGACAATATAAAAGCATAGGAACATTCTTATTTCAAAAATAATAAAAATTGTATATTATTATGAGGTAATTATTAATTGAAAAAAATAATGAGAAAGTTATAAGAAACAAAAAAAAATATAAAAAGTATTATTCAATTAAAAAACTAATTTTAGACAAAAAATAACTTTAATGAGTTCACTAGATTTAAAGGTAAAAAAGTTTTGATTGTGAATTGTGAAACCATGCAGTTATGGATGACACTGTAGTGTTTGAATATTCTCAGCAATTCTGCAGTAACTTATAAAATAACTTGACAAATCTCCACTCAAGGCATTGCTTTTAAAGTATATACTCTGTAATACTTTTGCTTGGAGGCCTTAACAGTACTCGTATTCGATACATTACGAAGTTAAGCAATGGCAGTCGCAGTCAGTAAGTGATGGTTATTTAAGTGAAACTCGGCGACCTCGTCTAGTTTTCTAACGGTTTGTATATCAGCCTATATGCAGAAGCTATGCTATCTTAGATGAGGGTTGTATAGGTGATATCCATCCCTCAGAAGGGATGTAAAGCAGTTGTTTATTAAATGTTAGGTAAGTAAAAAATCCCTACTCTTCGACAAAAAAGAGGTTCGGCAAAATTTCAGGTTGGGAGTAGCTCGTCTCCTGGCGTCGGTGATTGGCCCTGGTAGCGGAAATGGGCCGACGTTAAATAAAAAAAAAAAAAAACGCTTAGAAAATTTATGAATATCCCTTAAACATATGGAACATTAAATCAGTAAAAAAAAACTCCACAGTTTCTTCTTTTGAACATAATATCAAAAACTGCAGAACATACTTTATGTTGATCTACTTTGTATCTGAAGATTGGTTGTTCATAGGATGAGTCCTGCCTTTAATACTTTTCCAGCAATGCTACCACTATAAACAACTGCGACTCAATATCTGCCTCACCTTCTAGCAATAAATAGTTCAACAAATATACAACTAATTAACTAATTATTAAAAATGTATTAATCTTTAATAATAGCAAATATTATGGTTTTTTAAACATTTTTTCAGGTTATAATATTTTTTACCATGTTACATTATATTTTATTTGACAACATAAGTCCTAAAAGGAACTTAGGACAATCAGTGGTACGTTAACGCACAGTTTTACGAATAAGTGCAACTTTATACAATTTAATTTCATTTAGTATTAAAATATACAGTGAGCGCTGTTTCAAGTCGAAGATGTGTTAAAAAGGAAAACAAATAATGACATGTATACATTATGCCCGCTCCATTTGTAGTGATAACCATCATTAATACTACACATAAGAAATCTACATGTACCGAGTGTACCACTTAAGATGCAAGTCCAAATAAAAAATTTACTACCTTAGATACAGAAAAAAGTCGTATACAAAAGTTGTTATATATCAATCGGACTACCAACTAAAGTATTCAAACATACAGGATGTTAAAATTTTCCCTGGTCAAATAAAGTTGTATTTTTTTTAAATGGAACATCCTATATATTATTAGATTTTTGGAATCTCTGAGAAAATTGCTTTTCAAAAATATAAACATGTTGGGGTGTAATCTCATGAAATACAGAGTGCTCAACATTCCAAATTTACCCTTCAGATACCATAGCCAACTGTAATAGATTATTTTTATTATTAAAGATACGACAAAAAAATCAAATAGATCTTTTTGTATATCGACTGGAGTACAAATTGATATATTTAAATAGTATAGTGTGTTTGGAGTTTCCCTGGTCAAATAAATTTGTAGTTTTTATGAAAAACATCTTACAGATTTAAGGCACTGTTTGCACTCTCATGTCGAGGTCATTATAACAATAAACCAAATGCATATCGGCAAGACAGCAATCACGCGGTAAAAGACTGAAACATTTTGCTCAGTACCATCTCACACTATTTTCGATTTACTTCAACAAAGAAAAAAATCGTACTTTATTCATTACAATATTTCACTGATATTGTTTATAGTGTATTTTGTTACAGCTATGCAATATGTACACTTATGTATCACCTTATTCCAAGAGAATACTGGGAATTGTAATTCTTTCACAGAACTAGTCCATATTAAAATAATGGAACCTTAAAAGATTTAGAGCCTGCCCTGTCCTCAAACTGACAACAGCAACTAATGGTAAATACCTGAGCTAAGTTTTGCATATGTCATACTTACTTGCAGGGTTGTGATTTCTAGTACGATTGTACTAGATTCAGTAGTTTAATATTTTTAGTACATCGGTACATTTTTCAAAAATCTAGTACATTATCATAATTTGTTCCTCTATGCAGTATTTCAATAAACAAATGAACAACTAATTCTCATCTAAAAATTGCTTTGTCACTATATCTTTAGCCGATTTTTCATGCTCTAATCGTAAGCAAACAGTTTAACCAATCATGAAGCCGGAAATTTGTATTCAACCAATCAGTATTAATATTTATTAAACAATGCGTTCGTAGCACAAAAATATGCTTCTTGATTAGGAAATTATTTTAGAAAAAGGTATACTACTTTTAAAACATTATTTCTGCTTTTTTTTTTGATGTTCTACGGGCCTGTCCCTTCTATCACTTAATTGTATTCTGCTTACCAAAATAATTAATTTAGTTTGTGTCAAAAATGTTTTACAAAACAATACGTTCTTTTCCAAGTTAGTATCGCAAGATTGGGCCTCGATTTACATTGTTTTTTTTTTTCATTTCATAAAATAACGCTTCCAAAAAACCATTCTAGAACAATTTTCTGATTTCAAGTACAACTTTGTATCAAAAGTTGGTACGATTTAAAGATTTCCGATAACAACCCCAATTGTCATTTTATTGGTTTTTCTGAAAAATGCATTTATTTTCTTTCTCTTTATGGAATTTTATGTGCTTTTATATAATTTAAAAGGTATGTACAGTATTTAAATGTCTATTTTTGTACAGATTTTTAATATCTACTGTTTATACGAAAATTTAGTGGTATGATTCGAATGTCTTATTAGGACGATTTTTGGAAAATACTATTCCTTAGAATATACAGAAATTATAGAGAATGATACTTGCAGGTATGTTTTACAATAATAAATATTATGAGTAATTTTAAATGTCAAGTTGTTTTTAAGAAATAAAGAATAAAAAATGGGAATTCTGAACAGAACTCGCAGACTGAAAAAGCCACCTTAAGTGTATTTTTTTTAGATGATACCCCATGTTTATATTTTGAAAAACATTTTTCTCAAGGTTTTCAAAAATATAATATAAAGGGTACCTATTCCATTTAAAAAAATAAAACTTTATTTGACCAGGCAAAATTTGAACATTCTGTATAGTTTTGAATACATTAATCTGTAGCCCGAATGATATACAACAACTTTTGTAGCAGACTTTTTTTGTGTCTAAGATAATAAAGTTTTTATTTGGACTTGCATCTTAAGTGGTACACACAGTACTTCATTTGTTTTCTTAATTTAATGCCCGTTTGAATCGAATCAACTCTTGCTGTACAATATTGCAGCATTTTTGCTTATCAACATTATTAAATTAAATCTGAATTCTGCCACTTCATTTTCATAAATAATTCTCCACTAGAGAAATGAAAATACTGTATGCAGTAGTTACCTGGTAACGGGCCCTTAATTAAAAAGCTATCTATACAATTTTCTCTAAATATTTATATAATTAATTCGGATGGCATTTGCTCTCCTTTTAGTGCTGCTATTATGTTTTTAGCACAAAGAATAGCCATATTCTGTCTTGTTTCTATACAAGCACTACCAATGTGAGGTAGGACAACACAATTTTTCAGTTTAAGAAGTGGATTATCTAAAGGAAGAGGTTCTGGTGTCATAACATCCAAACCTGCACCCCATATAGTTTTATTTTCAAGAGCGTTGATTAAAGCATCTTGGTCCACAACACCTCCTCTACTTGTGTTCACAAAAACTGCTGTTGACTTCATTTTTTTAAAAGCAGCTGCATTAAAAAGGTTCATTGTTTCAGAAGTCAAAGAACAGCTAACACTAATAAAATCACTTTCAGTAAGTAGCTGATCAAAACTTACTTTTTTTGCATCCATTTGTTTGGCTTCTTCGACTTTTTCAGATCGATTATAATAAATAATATCTTTTGGGTTAAATGCTTTAAGTCTCTTGGCGATTTCTTGACCAATACGACCGAATCCAACAATACCCACAGTAGAGTTTTGTAGTCCTGGTCCACACATCCAAAACGGTGACCAGGCTTTCCACTCTCCTTTTTTGGCAGCTTCATTTGCTTCTAAAAGTCTTCTACTAGTTGTCAATAGTAGGGCTACAGCTAATTCTGCTGTTGCGTCAGTTAAAATATCTGGAGTATAAGATATTTTTATATTACGTTTTTTAATTTCCTGAATTTCTAAGTGATCGTATCCAACAGACATTGTAGCTATAATTTGTAAATTTTGTCCAGCTTTATCTAAAACTTTCGAATCTATTACGTCTGTTAACATACAAAACAGAGCGTTTTTATTTTCTATTTTCTCTAATAGCTCATCTCTCGGCACCGGGTCCAATCCTGTCCATGAAGTGACTTCGCAACTGTAAGATATTTTTAAGTTAAAAAATTACTTTATTCCATTTCTGCCTTAATCGAATCAGAAAAAAAAAGAACCATCATACCTCTACTATTTCTACTTACTGTTCATTCAATATATCAAGTGCTTCTTTATTTATTTCTCGTGTAATATAAACAGAAGGCTTGCACATTTTGTTCGAAACGGTTGAAGAAAATGAAAACACACTATGAGCCCGATTGGTACAAATACCACAGAAGAGATTGGGGATGCACACGATGTATCGATATTTCTGAAACATCGATGTTCGATGTGTATGCCTTGGCCCTTAGTATTTTTAAAAGATCGATGTTTTCTTTTTATGTATCGCGAACTGACACCGTGATAAAAGCATGATACAATTATTGTACACTGTTAGTATCGTGGATAAAAGGTAGAATTTTGTCACGTTCAGGTACGTACTTGGGATAAGAAAGAAATCCGAAACGGTCAAGCGTATTGATCACATACCTAAAGAACAGAGTACCTTAAGTTAGGTACTCTGTGCCAAAATTATGTTGCTGAGAGTATAAAATTTTTTATACTCTCAGGCAGATATGGGGTTTTGATTAGTACTGGGATAATTCGAATGAAAAATAATCGATCATCGATTATTGAAATATCTCGAGCTATCTCGAATATCCTTGTCATGAGAATTCGAATGATTTAGTTCTCGAAGAGTGGTGCCGTCGACTGCCGATTGAATAATCGTCATTCGTTTCAGCAGCTCATCATTCAAATTTCAAATACGTGAATGGAGCGATGAGATACGATGTAAGTACTAGTGCACTCAGCCAAATCGATTATTTATGATTATGAATTATGACTCCAGTTCCCGAATGTCGCAGAGCCAAGCTATTGATATAGATTTCCCCATTTCTCGAACCCTAACCATAATTCGAATGATCATTCGATTATTAAAAGTATTCGAATAGCTGTTATTCGATTATTGAAGTCATTCGATTATGCCCAGCAGTAGTTTTATTTTGATACGACAAGTTAAATTCCAAAGTATATTCCAGACCCATGAATCTATAAGCTTCTAAATCCATGCTTAAGACCCAGGACGACAAGATTATTTCTCCTCAGTCATTGTAGGACGATATATTCTTAGACCGAATCCGCATGATGCCGAAAACCAATCAAATCACTTGAAATTGACAGTTCCGTTCCGGATTTCGTGACCATTTGTGATATAAGATAATGATTCGTATTGGCACTTTCGTTTGTTCTAATTTGTTTTTCTGTCCTACTTTTCAGAATCGTGTTTAATAACCCCCCTAGCCCCTTCGATTCATAGATTTTTTTTTAAGTAATCAAATCCATGCTTAAGACCCTTCGATTATAAACACTCGAAGTTAAGACCCAGGACGACAAGATTATTTCTCCTCAATCATTGTAGGACGATGTATGCTTAGACCGAATACCCATGAAGCCGAAAACCAATCAAATCACTTGAAATTGACAGTTCCGTTTGAGTACTGTCAAACAACAGTGGGTTTATTTTTTATCGTCAAGTTATATGCAGAGACGTTCGTTTGTTTTCCGTAACGTCAATAATGATTATGAAAACACTGATTTATGTTCACATAAACAGTGATTAGTGCTGGGATAATTCGATTGAAAAATAATCAATCGTTCGATTATTGAAATATCTCAAATACCCTTGTCATGAGAATTCGATGATTTAGTTCTCGAAGAGTGCTGCCCGCTGATTGCCGATTGAATAATCGTCATTCGTTTCAACAGCTCATCATTCAAATTTCAAATACATGATTCGAGCGATGAGATACGATGCGAGTACTAGTGCACATAAACCATAGACCTGAGAGTTGTATCTTTATACTCTCAGCCATAGACATTAAATGTCTATGACATAAACTCATGTTGAGATTGTTGAGTTTGAATGTTTACCGTCAGCGGCGTGGTTGGCGTTGGTTGTGTTGATCTGCAGAATGTAGATGGCTATTGGCTGATGCCATTAGAAGTTGGATTGTCTCGAGTCCAGAAACGGATTGATTTACGTTAAAATTTATGGTTTATAACTGAGAATTATGTAGAAATAATAGCCAATTGCCAACGAAACCGATTATTTATGATTATGAATAATTACGACCAGAGTTCCCGAATGTCGCCGAGCCAAGCCATCAATGTCGGTTTCCCCACTTCTCGGGCTCTAACCATAATTCCAATGATCATTCGATTGTTGAAGGTCTTCGAATAGCCGTTATTCGATTATTGAAATCATTCGTTTATGCCCAACACTATAACAGTGATTACTTTTCTTAAACGGTCGAAAGAACACAGTTCTGTAGTCGAAAGCCGCTGCATAAGTTGTTTTGTTTTGCGACAACTCATAGATATATGCTGCAAGCACCGAGTTATCACCTCAATGGCTGCAAGTATGGAGTGTAGAGAAGGAGGAACGTCTCTTATGGACGGTACGTTCAAAATGTGGTCTGAATTCTGTAAGGTTTGATATGTGGCGCTGATCGTATTATGGGATTGAGTCTGAAGTTAAACACTTACTATATCTCTGAAACTAGCTTCAGATTCTATAAACTAACGAAAACATAATATTATGTAGGTGTTGAAAAGAATTATACAGCGTAAAAAAATAATAAAAATAGTAAAAATAAAATCACGTAGAATACCTCCTCTAAATCAGCGCCACCTATTCTTCCATCGAAAATCCGATCACATTTTTTAACACGGAGACGTTTCTGCTTCTCTACACTCCATAGCTGCAAGCCTTCGATCGAAGCTGCAAGCAGAGACCTTAGATCTCTGGCACAGAATAACCAACAATTTATTCTTCTGTTCTGTGTTATTTATTCTGTCTCTGGCTCATATCTATGCTCTGGCCACAGCATGTTTTCTTATGTTGTGCTGTGGCTGCAGGTAGTCTATTGCACTCGTAATCAACTTTATTTTCCGTCTAATAAAAACAGAAGACCTGTTGGAGAACTCGCTGTATTTCTTTCTGGTATGATGAGCTTATCTTTTTACAATATTTTAGTTAATGTAAAAGAAATCAAACCATATAACTTTATTTAATGAAATAAATTTGCCAGGTTAATTTTAATTTAATAATAGCAAAATGATTCTTGCTACTATTACGTACTTGCTGAAATTACCTGGCGTTTTGGTTTAGTCGACTCATTTTTTAAACTTTAACTCCACATTTTACCTTCAAAAGTTGTACCTACCAAATTTCAACGTTGTAGTTGAAAGACTTTTACCCTTTAGAGGGAGCTTTCGAAAAAAATCCATTGTTAAAGGGCGGTTTTGGCACCTAAACTGTTTAAAATTTCAAGGTTCTAGATCTTATGGTTTAGGCTCTCCATTGGTTAGTCAGTGAGTATACATTTTTATATAGGTTCAGCTGCAGCAACATAAAGGTTTCATTTGTGATTTGAGAGAGAACATATATCCTTTCTTTCTTCTGTGACGAATAAAATCTAAAGATAGGCCATAATTACTTCCCTCTGCATAACCCGTGCATTCATTCAAATAAACATAGGTATACTAGGTGATCACGAGACCAGTTAAAGCTAAAGATTTAGCATTTTTGTCAGTAATTAACAGAAAATATTAGTATGCTTTGAAATATATGTCATAATATACATATCTAATGTCATTCCAAATGAAATAAAAAAATATCTGATGTGCCCAGCACTTAACTTTCTTATACCAATATATATCATCCTGATGTAAAAAAATCATTCTATTTAATTCTTCACCTACCTTAATTAAATTTTAATAGCGTACCTTGATATGTTTCATTAAAATTTTTAAATAATTAATTATCAGCATCATTCAGTAATAATTCATCAATTATTTTAACAATTTCTTCTTATTGGCATTGACTTTTTTGTAGCTAAATTTCAAATGTCAAACTGTTAAACGTATCCTAACCCCATTTTATAAGGTCAAATGTGTGAAATCTTCAGTTTACATCAGCTTTATTTAAGTACTTGGAAAATATATTTTATTGGCTTGATATAGTAGACATGATTTATAATCTTTCATCAAGAATATATTTTTTTGTAAAGGCAAATACAAAAAAAGTTCGAGTCCCCTGGACCCCCTTTCAGCTGGCCAATTTTGCTCATCACCGAATTTATCATTGTCTTTGGCCTTTAGAACATGTGTACCAAATTTGAAAGCTTTATCTCAAAAACTGTGGCTACTATCGCGATACTACAGACATTAAGACTTTTTTTCTATTATAATTCGTCGAGATTCGTCCAGAAATGCAATAAAAATTTTTAATTTTTTTTTCCCGAAATTGTACCTATTTTCTTCTTTCATTCATTATGTCTCTTCTGGTGGTACCACATTCACCAAATTGTCACATAAAATGTTAAACCTTAACTGCCAAATTTCCCTCCCACTAGTATTTTTTGAGTTATCGCGGATATACACATAGACACACACACCGACAACCATCATTCGGAAAATAGAATGGATTCAGGAGGGTTCAAAACGTATATATCAATGAAAATCTCGAGATCGAAAAAAATCATGATTACTATACCTCCTTATATTAGGTATAAGAAAGTAATATTAAAAATCTATCTAGGTTTAAACAACAACTTAAGAAATATCTTTTAAATATGTGCTGTTATGATTTTAATGTTTTTATTATGTAACATGCCCATTATTCGCTTTTATAATCTGTACAGTGATAATGTCAATATCCTAGAGATTTACAACAATAAAGATTATTTATTTACTTATTAAATGTCTAAGTAAAGAACAAAACACCTAATCAAGAATTTCAAACTGTAGTTTCAAGTCCATTTATTAACCGATTTTAAATTTTGAAATTGCGTTGGAAAGCTAATTTAAAGTTCTATCGAAAGCACGTAAAAAATATACAGGGTACCATTTAAAAAAAAAATAAGTTTTGGACGTTTAATTTTTATAAAATATTAAAAAAAAACGTCATAAATAAATTAAATTGGCAAAAATGTCATTTGAGGTGAAAATTTTTTTAAAAATATGTAGCTGTTTATTAGGTATTATAAACCTTAATAACATTGTATTCACATACAATTCCATCTTTCAAGGTCATTTCTGATTCGAAGTTGATTTCGGAAAAAACATTGTAAAGGCAATTCAAACCTTTATCGGATAAGATTAAAAAATATGCAGGGTGCTATTTAAAATAAAAAAAGTTGCCAGTATTTCCGATTAAACCGGAAGTGTATTTTTGGGTGTGGTTCGGTCAAAAAATGTATTTTTATGCCAAAATCTTGCCCTTATTTCACATTTTTATCTTGAAAAATAAAGAAAACGTGGGGGGGGGGGTACCTGGTCTTGTGGTCACTCGGTATAGTCCAGCAGCCAAGCTGCGAAAAAATATATTTAAAATTTTAGATTGGAAACCTTTTGCGGTAGCTGTACATACATTTAACATCAGAGGAGATGCATATGTAAGGAAATTTTCACGCTGTTTATTTTACTATTACCTACTATTTATTTATTTAGTTCTATAATTGTACATAATATGAATTAGGTATATATTTCAAGAAAAAATAATAAATTAATTATTTGGGTATTATATTTTTTCTACTATTGATAAAATGGTTATTGAAAATAATTTGCCATTTTTTAAATTTCAATATTTTTTTGCTATCCTCTAGGAGTTTTGTTAGAATTTTAGATTATTTTTTGTTGCAAATTGACTGCTTTATTCAACTTAGGTATTGTTACCCATTTTATCTATTTCATTTTTATAATAATTATTTTTTGTAGATTTTATTAATTTATTTAAATAATTTCTGTAATTTTTATAATTAATTTCATCAGTAATATTTATTGTTCTTAACCTTTTCTTTTTTAGCATATCACTGTTTAATAGATGTTATTAATCTCTCTGTTATCTACGATTCCAGTTTTTTGTTTTTATTCTTTATGTATATTGTTTCTGTAGATTGATTAGGCGTAGGTAGTACTGCAAACAGCATTTTACCATTATATAACAGCTCCTTCCTGTTTCATCTCCTTTGTTTGTCTTACCTTTTATGGTGGTTTTCTTTTTTAATTTATTGTGCACCCTTATTTTCAAAGTGTTTCAGTGCCCCTCCTACCAACTTTCCGGTGAGCTTTGACTTATTTTTAATAAATGATATTACATTCTCACAGCGCTCCATCGACCCGTCGAGCGCCTTGCCATGTTTCGTGGTAGTTTCTAAAAATTTCAATAAAACTTTAAACGCTCTCTCGGCGTTCAGACTACGTCTGGAGGCATTTACTGCTCACATAAAGCACTGATCCCTGACATAAATCTCTAGCCACTCTAGCGCTCTCCCATACATTCTACAATTCACACCAAGCATCCAGCACGACTTTTATCAGTTTGCTAGCATCACAGCCCCAATTAAATTATTTTTTAATACCTCCAAATCTTCTCATTTTAAACGAGTGGTGCCCAACATTATTCAACAATTCCGTTGTTTCTCTTGTCCATCATCAGTGTTTCATATCCCCGCATCATCTCCAGCTGGAGGAAGCCAATCAACATTTGGTGTAGTTTCGACCAACAGCGGTTCGGGGGTCAAGCGATAGGGAGGTCAATTAGAAAAGTTTGCTGCATTACCGACCTTTTAAAGTGATTTAAATTCCAAGTCGATCCTCCGGTCTTTTTGAATGCAAAGTGGTCAATTACTTTTTCATTAAAGTCTTTTATCTTCTTTATTAATGACCTTTCTATGGTAAGCATAGCTAAAGAAGATAACCTTTCCTGACCCATGGTATTTCTTAAAAATGTCTTTATTCTTTTTAAGGTGGAAAAACAACGTTCACTTTCGACGGTAGTCATAGGGAGAGTACACAAGATTTTTAACGTTTGACACTTTCAGAAAAAGTATTGCACAAATTATTGTTAATAAAAAGCTGTAACAAAGCAACTGCACCTTCACTATTGGAAAAATCTTCTTGGCTATATAATACTTCTAATTCAGTTTTAAGTTTCAAATGATTTATGACTGGATACTCCGTTTTAACTAATTTAAACATATCTTGAGGAAAGCTTTTTTTTTATAATCTTTAAATCGATCTGCGTGAAATAACTGAGACACTGCTAAATGATTACTGAAGCCAAACCTGTTTTTGATCTCAGATGTAATTATATCACAAACTTCTAATGAAATTCTCCTTTTGATTCTTCCGTTTTACATCTCTGGGCAGACTGCACGGATGTCTCCTCCAAATACTTATTCAAAATTTTATTTGTGATGTCTTCAATTTTACTATTAAAAACGCCTATACACTTATTTACTGTTGTGACATTGATATTACATTTTTATAATTGATTGAACAATATATCACAATGAGGCATAACTAAATGAAAAAATTTAACCAGTAAAGAAAATGTTAATTTTGTAAGTAGTTTTTAAACCAATAGCTTGATTTAGAGTGTTGTTTTCTGATTCATTATCAATGATTTTTTCTAAACAATCTAATAATTCTGTTCGATAGATATTAACAGTCTCTATGCACTTTGTATTAAAATTCCATCGTGTTGGAGCAGCTTTAGGTAATTTCACCTTAACAACATTATCTAACACGGCTGTTCTTTTTGGCGATTTTCCAAATAATGTAGAAAAGCTATGTAAATTAGCAAGAAAAATGTTTATGCTTTTATCCTGACTTGATGCTTTTTGTAAAATTAAATTTAGTTGATGAGCGTAACAATGAATAAAATTTGCTGAAGGATAACTTTTTTTAATTAAACATACCTATTAACTTCTTTTTTCTTATCAAGAGATGTTTGCTTTATCGTCATATTAGATTTTGGACGGCCACCACCTTTGAATTTCACTCGGTCTTCATAACCCAACTTATGTCCATCTTTCAGTTTTAATATATTTTGTACAACACTCATATTTAATAGTAAACACCAAAAACACTGTTTTACTTAATTTCACGACAAGTAAAGATTTACTAATAAAATGTTCACAAATAAAAACATTAAAAACAACGCGATAGAATTTATCGACGAACGCGTACCTAGTTAACATTAAGACTGGTGACTAGCGACTGCTGTACTAAATTTCGTGCGTTACCGTGTCAGGGTCGTCAGGGTCATTGTCCCCTCCAGTGTTTTCTGTCTCTTTTGCTTTCTGACGATTCGCGCATAAGTCTATTTCACTATAATTCGTTATAAATTCGGTCCGTAGCTAGCTTTGAGGACACGTTGTGGATTGGCCCAAGATTTTTTAAGTTCTATAAATGAATAATGTAATGATCTAGATATTGGAATAGTATTGTGCATAGAATGAACTAGAAACTTTAATATATTTTTTAAGAATATTAAAAATATATAATATATTTTTAAACTTCAGAAAATAAATAGCTCTATTTTTTTATTTGTATGTGAGAGGTCATTGACCAAATGACCCTATAGAAGAACCGCCAGTGGTTTCGACCACACGTTTTATCACAACGGATTTACTAACATTTGGACTGGATTTACGTATGACAGTCTAATGCCCCACACACTATACATAGCAACACACAAACATCACTCTGAGGACGTTGACTTCCTCGCCATTTTTTACGTCCACTAATGCACTATACTAAACAGAAAATATTGAATAAATAAAAAATGTCTACACTCGCCATACACACAACAGACTGCTAGCTAGAGTGTTTTAAACTAAAAAAAAATGCAAACTGCATAAACCAAGGATGTAAACTAAAAATCAATAAGCAGGTAGTCGACACTACATAGATACATAATATAATTCTCGGCCACCCATCGATGCCAATATAATTCTCGGCCACCCATCGATGCCAATATAATTCTCGACGGTTGTCAACCAATCAACAGTGCCGGTTTTACATGCAAAAGCTAATTAATTAATTTATTTAATGTGTACATACACTGTCGAAAATTACACTTTAATTTATGACTATTATATCACGCGTTTTTTGGAATATAAGTATTAGGTTTAAAAAATTCGTCTCTGTGATGACATTCAAACTCCCCAAGTCTACTTCTGAATATCAGTTTTTTTATAAATTTACATATTTATGCTATAATTTTGCTTTTTTTTTAATCTATATATTTAAGAAAATAAGAATGTGATCTGTCACAAAATGCTCTAATATACATTGTGTCCATGGATTGCTGTCAGAATAGTTGTAAATGAACAAATGACCGAACCAAATGTTGATTGGTGGAGATAAACAAAGGCGATGAAACAGGGAGGTTATGTAAAGATTTTTACAAGGTAAATACTGTTTACTGTACTATCGGCCCCTGTTTTGCAGTCTGCTCTTGTTATTTACGTCATAATAGCCAAATTCCCCATGTCTACTCATGAAAGTTACTTTTTTTGGTGATTACTTCAAATGGCTTGAAATGTCACATTCTAATTTTAAGTAGGAATAAGGGTATAATAATAACCAATTTTGGGAGTGTTATATACAGGATGTCCCAGGTTTAATGGATCTAGGCTTAAGAGAAAGTATTTTTTTAGCAGAAAAGTTTGTATTAACATACCCTCTATCTTGCTTACTTTAGGAGATATATGGCATTAAAGTTTTTCCCCTGTATCTTTTGAAATAAACGAGATATATTTTCTAACTACCTAAGTTGAATATATTATACCATTTTAATGAAATATGCTTACGGGGTGAACTTTTTTAGACCTGTCCACCTTACAGAATTTGTTTGCGTTACGACACTGCCTTTTTTTTTTTGATAATGCCATTTTGAAGATTATGTAGATTGATCGATTCCATGAGCATATCAAGTTGTAATTCTAAACCAGATATCACAGAAAAAATACAACAACAAAAAATTTGCCAAAGGACCACTCCTTTGGCACATTTTTTGATGATGTATTTTTTCTGTGATATCTGGTTTAGGAATTACAACTTGATATGCTCATGGAATCGATCGATCTACATAAGTATACATTTATTAGGGGTTGTAATAGTTTTTAACTTATGTAGGTACTCCATAGAGAACAATCATAAAAAATCAATTAGTGGTTATTAAACTGAAATAGTGTTAGTAATTAATAAAAGTATTTAAACTCATTCTGATAATTTAATAAACAGCAAAAAATTGTGTTGGGTATTTTTTTTTATTATTCAATTTCTTCTACTCTTAGGTTTTAGAACTATGGCTGTGAACTCAAACAACATTTTTTTTTTTTAAATTTTATTCATCCCATAAATCCAAAAAATATTTTAAGTCATACATTTTAGATCTTTATCGATCAATAATACTGAGTTAATAAAATACAAAAGCAATAGATTGATAGATAGATAGCTTATTAACCACAAATTTGATACAAATGTACATATAGTCAATCATTCATTATTGTCATTTTTAATTACTAATTTTCTGGCAGCTCTGAATGTATTTGACATCAGCATTGCAACCGTCATAGGCCCAACTCCACCAGGAACTGGTGTGATATAACCAGCAACTTTACTTACCCCTGAAATAAACTTATTGTTAAAAAGAATTATACTAGAAATAGATCTGACGATAACAATTGTTACAAGTTTTTTTAAATATAAACCAATTGGTTATTACCCAAAGTTAAATAGATAAGACTCGGGGTCAACATTAATCACAGGGTTAATTAACTAGATAAAAGTAAATTTTATCTCGTGTGTTTATAAACATTAGATCTATTTATAAATTTGTATATAAGTGTATCATTATTAAACCAATGTAATATATTCCACAGTTGATATTGTAAAATAAATAAGCAACCACCACTATTGGCTACTCGTCAGTTACATGTAGTTATTTATGGCTTCCTTTTTGCTTGGCTAATGTTTGTAGATTTTAATCATTTCTTTAATATACATTTAAAATATTTGATTGTTTCTAAAAAGTGATTTTTATAAATAAATAAAACCCTTTCAAAAAGCATGTTTGGTACATTATTAACAAAATATCAAAAACAGGTATTTTAACAGAAATAGCATTGTCAAAGATGTTTTAATATTTCCACACTTAAATTTCAGTGCTTCATTTTATAACAATAATCATCTTCATTGAATAACTCAAAGTACAGCCAACTGAGGCTCTTTCGCCATAATTTTTGTATAATATAAATATATATTCGGAAGTATCTATGCTGCAGTCCGAGTAAGACGTGCCGTGCTCCGCTCTGCAGAGATAAATTTTAAACAGCTGTCAATAAACAGTGGTCATAAACCTTTTTGGTTATCCTTTAGAATATCGGCCAAAAATATGTTCACCTGCGAACAAATTAGTGTACAAGTGATAATTAAACAAACCATTGAGCAACTATTAAATGACAAGGATTTTTTAAACATTATAGTGGAAAGTATACAAGAGAAA